>CM040246.1:85234130-85279240 GCA_022545495.1 Chrysanthemum lavandulifolium
TGTTATTGGTATACGTATCATGTTAAACGACCAAGTATAGGTGCATTGGTATACGTATCATTTAAACGACCAAGCGCCGGTGCTATGGTATACGTATCATGTTAAACGACCAAGTATAGGTGCATTGGTATACGTATCATGTTAAACGACCAAGCGTCGGTGCTATGGTATATGTATCATGTTAAACGACCGAGTATAGGTGCTATGGTATACGTATCATGTTAAACGAGCGAGTATATGTGCTACTGGTATACGTATCATGTTAAACGACCAAGTATAGGTGCATTGGCATACGTATCATGTTAAACGAGCGAGTATATGTGTTATTGGTATACGTATCATGTTAAACGACCAAGTATAGGTGCATTGGTATACGTATCATGTTAACGACCAAGCGCCGGTGCTATGGTATACGTTATCATTTAAACGACGAGTATAGGTGCTATGGTATACGTATCATGTTAAACGAGCGAGTATATGTGCTACTGGTATACGTATCATGTTAAACGACCAAGTATAGGTGCATTGGATATGTATCATGTTAACGAGCGAGTATGTGTTATTGGTATACGTATCATGTTAAACGACCAAGTATAGAGCATTGGTATACGTATCATGTTAAACGACCAAGCGTCGGTGCTATGGTATACGTATCATTTAAACGACCGAGTATAGTGCTATGGTATACGTATCATGTTAACGAGCGAGTATATGTGCTACTGGTATACGTATCATGTTAAACGACCAAGTATAGGTGCATTGGCATACGTATCATGTTAAACGAGCGCTATATGTGTTTTGGTATACGTATCATGTTAAACGACCAGTATAGGTGCATTGTATACGTATCATGTTAAACGACCAAGCGCCGGTGCTATGGTATACGTATCATGTTAAACGACCGAGTATAGGTGCTATGGTATACGTATCATGTTAAACGAGCGAGTATATGTGCTACTGGTATACGTATCATGTTAAACGACCAAGTATAGGTGCATTGGCATATGTATCATGTTAAACGAGCGAGTATATGTGTTATTGGTATACGTATCATGTTAAACGACCAAGTATAGGAGCATTGGTATACGTATCATGTTAAACGACCAAGCGTCGGTGCTATGGTATACGTATCATTTTAAACGACCGAGTATAGGTGCTATGGTATACGTATCATGTTAAACGAGCGAGTATATGTGCTACTGGTAAACGTATCATGTTAAACGACCAAGTATAGGTGCATTGGCATACGTATCATGTTAAACGAGCGAGTATATGTGCTATTGGTATACGTATCATGTTAAACAAGCGAGTATATGTGCTATTGGTATACGTATCATGTTAAACGAGCGAGTATATGTGTTATTGGTATACGTATCATGTTAAACGACCAAGCGCCGGTGCTATGGTATACGTATCATGTTAAACGACCGAGTATAGGTGCTATGGTATACGTATCATGTTAAACGAGCGAGTATATGTGCTACTGGTATACGTATCATGTTAAACGACCAAGTATAGGTGCATTGGCATACGTATCATGTTAAACGAGCGAGTATATGTGCTATTGGTATACGTATCATGTTAAACGAGCGAGTATATGTGCTATTGGTATACGTATCATGTTAAACGAGCGAGTATATGTGTTATTGGTATACGTATCATGTTAAACGACCAAGTATAGGTGCATTGGTATACGTATCATGTTAAACGACCAAGCGCCGGTGCTATGGTATACGTATCATGTTAAACGACCAAGTATAGGTGCTATGGTATACATATCATGTTAAACGAGCGAGTATATGTGCTACTGGTATACGTATCATGTTAAACGACCAAGTATAGGTGCATTGTCATACGTATCATGTTAAACGAGCGAGTATATGTGTTATTGGTATACGTATCATGTTAAACGACCAAGCGCCGGTGCTATGGTATACGTATCATGTTAAACGACCGAGTATAGGTGCTATGGTATACGTATCATGTTAAACGAGCGAGTATATGTGCTACTGGTATACGTATCATGTTAAACGACCAAGTATAGGTGCATTGGCATACGTATCATGTTAAACGAGCGAGTATATGTGTTATTGGTATACGTATCATGTTAAACGACCAAGTATAGGTGCATTGGTATACGTATCATGTTAAACGACCAAGCGCCGGTGCTATGGTATACGTATCATGTTAAACGACCGAGTATAGGTGCTATGGTATACGTATCATGTTAAACGAGCGAGTATATGTGCTACTGGTATACGTATCATGTTAAACGACCAAGTATAGGTGCATTGGCATACGTATCATGTTAAACGAGCGAGTATACGTGCTATTGGTATACGTATCATGTTAAACGAGCGAGTATATGTGCTATTGGTATACGTATCATGTTAAACGAGCGAGTATATGTGTTATTGGTATACGTATCATGTTAAACGACCAAGTATAGGTGCATTGGTATACGTATCATGTTAAACGACCAAGCGCCGGTGCTATGGTATACGTATCATGTTAAACGACCGAGTATAGGTGCTATGGTATACGTATCATGTTAAACGAGCGAGTATATGTGCTACTGGTATACGTATCATGTTAAACGACCAAGTATAGGTGCATTGGCATACGTATCATGTTAAACGACCAAGTATAGCAACAACAAGAACAACAACAACAACAACTACAAGAACAACTACTACTTTGATTAGCAGCACAACAACAACAACAACAACAACAACAACAACAACAACAACAACAACAACTACTACTACTATTACTACATACGAAGATTTTCCATGTCACCTAACAGCTCACGAAGTAATGCATCCGACTGACATGCGTGGTCGTCAGGAATCGTTGCCATTTCAAGTTTGGCCTCAAGCACCCTTATTCTTGTCTCTAGCACATGTTTTTGTGTTTCCAGCAAGCTTATCCTAAGATCTTTTTCATGGCAGCTCGAGCACTCTGTTGGTGCAGAGATTGTTCTTAAGTACTCGTCAAATGCATCCTTCCACATAAAATATCCGCATCCATTATCTTTTCTGGGCTGTTACATAATAAGAAAATTTTAAGATATTACAACCCAATTATTTGTATATTTACATAAATAGGAAATGTATGATTGTTCACCTTTGACAGAGGACATGAATAATATTGTCGTCCAGATGAATAATTTTTATGTGATGTTCTTAATTTTATATTTCCTGCTCCACAAGAACACATAAAAGGATTAAATTGCTCCATCTCAGGTTTTGAAATTTGTGTGAAGATCAGATATGGTAGAAATTTGTGAAGATAAGATATGGTGGTTTTGAGGATATGTGAAGATAAGAAATTTGAGGATAAGATATGGTATATAAAGTGTAATTACTCTGGATAAAGGTTTTGCCGGGGACATGTCCCCGGCAAAAGGTTTGGCGGGAATTTTCCCGCGAACAATTAACACGCATTTTTACTTTGGCCAATTATTGGTGAAAGATGAAAATACTTTCTGCGGGGACATGCATGTCCCCGGAGAATTTTGCATCTGAAAGAGTCAAAGGTGTAAAAATACATCGACTTTAGCCGACCCTTTCTTAGCTCAGTTACGCTTTATAGTAGTGTAATTAAATGCTTTATAAGTACATTTGGACCCATTTATTGCTGGAAGCTTAGAGAATCATAGATATGTCTCAAATCAGGAAATTGTAAGGAAAAAGTGATACAAATTTGGCCCAATATTGGAGCAACATACCTGTGTGAATGCTTGGCATAGAAAAAAATACAAAAGTTCCAAATTTGGCCGTCGTTAAATAACCGCAGGCTGTTTGACAAACGACCATGGACGTTATTGGACGGACCAGTATGTTTACGGATGACAATGAATCGAAAATTGGCAACGTCATCCTCAACACTTATACACACAAGGATGTCAATTTGTTAGCTAGCTAAGGGCGAATCAATTGAGTATTTTAAAATTAAGGTGGACATTACTTGGAATGAAAAATATGCTCTTGTAGGAAGTTCGATTAAGAGAAGGATTTCAAGCAGAGTTAGTTACGCCAAATGACTCCATTTCATTACTTTGAGAACTAGAATGCATTTCTTTAGCTAAAAATGTTATAACAACTTTTGGGATTTTTTTTTTCTTTGTTAAGGCCGGACACAGTAAGGCAAGGGATCGATTGGTCAATCGACAAGGCCATCGATCACCCTTAGTGTGGCAATTGATCGCGTGTCGATCGATTGCCTTTTTTTTTGGTTTAGATCGTGTACTCTACTGATGAAGACTTGTATGTTTTTTTGTAGTGTAGGTTGTTTTACTGTGACAAAAAATCGTCTATAGGTCGACGGGGAGAGAAAACTGATGTGACGAGTAAAATAAATGTAATTGGTAGTCCTTACTGTGTCCGGTGTTAATAAGGTTAGGTTCAATATGCATTTGATTATAGTTCAAAAAAAAAATATATATATATATGCATTTGATTAGTAAATTACTTTGATTCGTCTACTAAAGTTATCAATGGCGATGATTGCGTTGGTTCTTCACATTAGGTCTTGGATCATGCACATCCTTGATCACATGCTTCCAAATGAGCATCTCTATTCCATAGTTGAATGTACAAGAAAAAACTAATATTAAACTGTTAAAATATACATAAGTTGACTAGTCTGTGTTGCATTGCATATAGTAGTTTTTTTATTCGATGTTCATGAATCCGGCATCAACTTATGGCTCCCTTTGAGGGGGTTATTCCTTTAATACATACAACTAAACTTTTGTACTCATATTGCAAAAGTAATATGGCATTTTTTTATGTTATTATTTTTTCTCATAAGTAGATTCAATGTTCTAGACGTACTAGCTAGTGCGGTACCAACAACATTCACAAATAATCACCAAACTGGCCCGAACGAATTAAAAGACTTGCAATGCAAATTAATAGGCTAATGAAACAAATACCAGTATACCACTAGCCAAATAAATTTTATTGTAATAACTTATAACAAATGATTAAATTTTGTATTAATAGCAACTAATCCACTATTCACACCTAATATTCATCACTAAAAAGAATTAATCACCATAACAAACTAAAAAGTTAAAAAAAAATCTATAAACTAAATCAATGTTTATCACCATCTCTTCTACGAGTAACCCTAATATAACAATAAACAGCAGCAAAAGTAACCGTAACAAGACCTCCAATAATAACACCACCACCTGCAACACTCGAAGAATGACGATGCTTCTCATGCTCCATCACTTCATGACCACCTTCTAAGCCCTCAGGTGACTCTGCAGGTGCTAACTCATCAAACCCTTTTGACTGATCAACTTCTTGTTTAACTGTTGCATGAAGTGGTCTGCTGATTGTTGGGTGAATTATGAAGGTTAAGGTGAACAAGATGATTAAAAACATAAGTTTGAAGTGAGCCATGTAAAGATCGAAAACGAGTGAATATTTGTTCTTGTGTTTGGTTTTAAACTTTTGATGTAGTGTAACGTTGTATATATAGAGTGGGATGTGGGCCCACGAAAGTATATGTGGCTACCAGTAGTGTTCAAGCTGTTATTCTTTACTCGTTTTTTTTTTTACCTTGGAGTGTCTTAAAAATAAAATTTACGCGTTTTTTCATTGATATAGTTACGTAATTTTCTAGCTCTTTAAGGATTACAAATGAAATGAACCAATGATTGCACTTATGTTTCATCTCATAACTTTCTCCAACTGTTTTATCAAACTTTCATTACATGTTTAATTATATAGTTTGAGACCTTATTTGGGGGGACAAGTTATAATTGATATGTATAGTCGTGGTAGTACCCATGTATAATAAAGAGTTGTTTGTTTAAATGAGTTCATTTATGTTAAAGTTTGTGCCATCTTAATGCTACCAGATTTGAATATAAGAAATACTAGTACTAGTTTATAACTTTATACCAAATTTTGATGAAACTCCACTTGAAAAAGGATGTTAAAAATTAAGGAGATGTATGTGGTAATAGCAAGAAGATATCTCGGCATGTGAACAAGCGCCACCCCGAGACCAAGAGGGCCAGAGGAGTTTAATCCGCATTTGGATCCTTGTTTAACGTTACTTTTTGTTAAGTTTAAAGAGTATCCCCAATTTATGCACTAAACCACTAAATATGATGTTTTGATCTAAAAAAGTAATCTCTAATCTCCGGCCAACACAAAGATATTCGATGTGGCACATGTGCTTATGTTCCAATTTATAGCGTATTTTTATAATAAGTTAATAAAAAAAACGAGTTGAGGGCAAATATATGATGTAAGAAAGTCATTTTATGCATCAAATTTTGTTTGATGTTTAATGTATATATTGGAGATGTCGTTGGAAAAATCTATTGAAGGATAAAGAATTGAAAACTAAAATAACCTTATAACTTATCAATCATGTTACTTCTAACTATAGGTGGCAATTTGTGCCTAAAATCAAAAAAATATGCTAAATGGACAAACTTTTAAAAGATTTGGTAGCGTTTAGCCCTCCTTTTTGAAACGAGATGCTTGCCCATTTGTAAGTTAAATGGACATAATTTATTAATGCTTTTCTCGAACATTAGATTATTTTTAAAAAAACTTATATTTAATTTTATAAATATAAATGAATTATTACGTTAGCTTAATTTATTTTATCGCTTTAAAAGCGATTCAGATAACATAAAGTTCATGCTGTCGCTGTCTGCTTAGCCCGCACCTGCTTGAATATGACCTGGTTTGCTTACTGCAGTCTGTGCCCGCCTCAACCTGCCCGTTTTGCCACCTCTACTTTTAACCGAACACATTGTATATTTGTATTTAGCTGTAACATACTTCCTCCGTCTCATAATTATTATTTGATGACGATTTTTAAAGCTTTTAATTTTCAACTTTTACTTTAAATATTTTTATATATACTATATATTATTTGATAAAATATATATATACATGAATAAGTTTTAAATGGATTTTTATTAATATAATTCTTATTAAATATTATATAATATAAATATAAATATTTAAAATCAAAGTTACAAAATAAAAATAATTACATGTTTGGTCCTTATAGTTTACCCCAAATAACAGGTTTAATCTTTAAGTCGTTTTAATTACGCCACACGTATCTATTTTTGAAACTTGTTGCTCATTTAGTCCCTATTTTAAAAAAAAATATGGATCATCTGTGTAATTATTTTTATTACACGGATAGTCCCTATTTCTTATAATAGGGACTAATTGTGCAATATGTTTCAAAAATAAGTATGTGTGGTATAATTAAAATGACTTAGATACTAAACTCGTTATTCGCAGAAACCATAGTGACCAAACACGAATTATATATATACTAAGGGGTGCTTGGTTGGGGTAATGGGGGGGAAACTAGCAATGAATGATTAAACACGCTTGGTTGTAATCCAGTGAATCAATCGTTGTTTAAGATTGGGTAATGGGGCATTACACAGAATAGGGGCATTACCCAGAATCGGGAGGTATGGTAATTATTACCCACCACCATCAGAAGCAGCCACAGCAAGCAGTAGCCACCACCACCACCATCAGCCATCACCACCACCACCACCGCCAGCCACCACCATTAGCAGCCACCACCACCACCACCACCAGCCACCACCACCAGCAACCACCACCAGCCACTTCCACCACCACCACCACCAGCCACCATCACCACCAGCAGCCACCACCACCACCACCATTAGCAGCCACCACCATCACCAGCATCCACTACCACCACCAGCAGCCACCACCACCAGCAGCCATCACCACCAGCCACCACCATTAGTAGCCACCACCACCACCATCACCATCAAGATCCACCACCACCACCAAGATCCACCAACAGCCCACCACCACCACCACCACCACCATTAGCGTACCACCACCACTAGTACCACCACCATCACCACCACCAACACCACCACCATCACCACCACCACCACCATCACCACCACCACCATCTACCACCACCATCTACCAGCCACCACCATCACCACCAAAAGCAACCACCACCACCACCACCACTACTATCACCACCACCATCACCACCACCACTTTGGAGGTTAATGTATTTTTCTCACGCCAAGACTATCAAAGATAATGATAATCACCATTCCATTCCTTTGCATTCCTTCAGATTCCATCGCTTTTCCTTTCCTTTCCCATTCCCCATTTCAACCAAGCACACCCTAAAGATGGGAGTATATTTCACCCAAAGTGCTCAAGATTAATTGCAATTTATATCCAAATGGTAAAATAATTCCTGCGTTTAGTTATCGTGCAAAGGTAGTCTTTGTAAGTTTCTAGCATTAATTACTATTTATAGAATTGACAAAAATAATCCATGGGCTTAAGTGTCTTCTGCAAACCAAGTCCTTTCAGAAGATTAATTAAGATGATACCATTTAACTAAAATAGTCCCTGCCGCTTAATTTTTTCAGTAAACTGCGCCCTTCAAAGACTAACGATGCACTATAATTAAACTTTAAAGGACCGCTATATAAAAAATAACAGAAGTCACAACATTTCCGCAAATACTTGAAAAATCGACACTGAAAAATAGATATTAAATGAAGGAATTATTAAACTTCGTACTCTAATTTGTAAAAGTAACGGTCAAAAAAGGAGGGCTGTGGCCGGTGGATTCTCCAAATTTTATGGAAACACTGAGATACATATACGTGTGAAAAAGCTTTCCACGTGTCATTTAATAAAGCCATGTACATAAAAAGGTGATGACATACAATTTCTACTTTCTAGAACTTTCACTATTATGAACTGGATTTTCTTTTTTTTATCGAATGACTTCATTTCAAAACAATACTGTTAAGAGAAATAAAGTAAGAAACAGTATATGAGGTTGACTTGGAAATATTGTTTGGTAGGATATTAATGAAAACGCTGGATGCCAGCAAACACCCCTCTATACTACTGGTCTAGCACCACCCACCTTCATCAGTCCCTCTTTCTAGTTGCACCACCAAAAATTAATTGTTGACTTTGCATCAAGAACAAGTTATATTTAATACAGCTACTAATTAATACTGTACGAGTTTTTAAGTATTTTGTTCAGAACTCCAAATGTCATGTTCAAGACTTTTCTAAAAGATTTAAATTGGCTAGAGAAATTCTGACCCCGGTGCATTTGTTTTGAGTGGCAAGTTGCCGATTGTTCCTGATAAACCTATCTTAGTGACATTTTGTCACCCGTTAGATATGAACCCATGAGCTATTTCAGTAATGCTCTATTTAACCGGTTGACCTTTGTAATGAACGAGTGATATCAATGGGACAACAGCACCACGGCTGAGTCGTACATGAGGGTGTGTGAGGTGTGCTGACGCACAGAGCTTTCAAATAAAAGAGACCTCAAACTTTTTATATGATATGTATATATATTTTATAAAAGTATTCTGATATCTAATTTAAAAAGTTGATTAAAAATATTTCTATTTTATTTAAAATGGGTTTATCCAACATGTCTTGCCATTCGCGTAAAATGCTTATTAAAGATTTTAAAATTGATTATTTATCATTTTATCTCTTTAAAAAATTATTTACTTTTTATTTTAGGCCCCATTTTTATTATTAAAATAAATTTGCACATGGTCTCAGTAAACTCGACACGATGCCATGTTGAGGCAATAATATCAAAATAACAAACTCTCTTTAGATGTAGGTTTTACTTTGATAGAAGATATATGTGGTTAAACTGATCTATTACTATTCTCATTTAACTCACTTTAAAAAATACTAGTATAGCATTTGCGTGCTATGAAGAGTGATGACGGGTATCCTATGATTAAAAATTTTAACGAACAATATTTTGTTATTATATATTTATCGTGACGATAATTTTATAGAAAAAAAAATTATTTTTTTGTTGTAATATCTTTAAGCAATAGGATACTATTTCACATAAAAATATTAATGCACTCACGTGATATAAGTCACGAACCATATGAGTTTTGATTTAGTATTCGTTTTGGTGTAATACTAAAAGGTAGATGATGACCAAACCCGACATCTTTAATTTTTATTTCGAGTCTGGGTCAACACATAATGAAGTCTAAAATCAACCCAACCAGACCATAATCTCAAAGTAAATTGGTGAACTCGCATGAGAAGTAAATGTGTTTACTTAGAATTTTATTGCTCCCCATTTATATCTTATTGTTTAGTCGAATTATCACGTCCTAGTTTTAATTAACGCGTTGTATTCCTTAATATCAGATGTAGGGAGGTGCCAAATGCCTTAACTCTGTGAATGTATAGGATCGACTCGTTAAGAACCTTAATATCAGCAACCGCAATTCCAAAAGTAAATAATATATAAGACTCGTTAAGACTCTTAATGTCAGCGACCGCAATTCACGCAATAAATACAACACACATACAAACAAATACAACAAACAAACCATCTATTGCACTATAGTGGAGCGTTTATTTGGGCATTCAAGAATACATCCTAAGATCTAGCCAATTTTCAACTCCTAACGCGATAATAACTAATTAAACAAGAGACAATAATCAATAATCAACAACTAGGTTTCATTCAATACTAAGCAAACACAAATAGATCTAGCCTAGCATGTTAAAGAGAAGAGAAGATAAATAATTAATCACACAACACATCGACATATTGTAATGATTAAAAGTTGAATAACTTATCTTCAATTAAAACATGGAGTTTTGAGGGCTAAAAACCCTTACAAAAGCTGGCAAATTCGTGCACCAAAAGGTCTCTCCAAAGTCTTACCAATACGTGTCATACATAATGAAAAACCTACGAAAAATATATATAATATTACAACTGTGACATCGTCACTTTACAAGTTTGACGCCGTCAGATCGCCGTTATTAGGGTTTTATGAACTGCACTGACTTAGTTGTAACGGCGTCACCTTAAGGGTTTTAACGCCGTCGCTCTTCACTTTTCTGCTCATGACGCCATCAGCTCTAAACCGTCACCATCCTCTGAAGCGTCACTTGTAAAATTTATAACTCGATCATCTTCGTGATTCTTCAAGTGAAAACATCACGTTGTATATGTGACGCCGTCCCAACTCCTTTTCAGGGACGTTTTCGTGACTTGGTCATTTTCTTGTCCAAATGAGCCAAAAACACTTCAATTTCCAACATTTGCTTCCCAAGTATCTATAACTCAAATAGAAACGATTTAGGACAATAGATGATCAAATATGTACGAGTTTAGAGCTTAAATGACCCCTCAATAATGCATGTTTTAACACCTCATCAAGAACAACATGAATAAAAAAAAAAAAAACAAAAAAAAAACAAAAAAAAACCTTACAAACTAACTAAAACACAAAATACCAATAAAACTAGTAAAGAGAGAAAATTCACTCCCCGACAGTGGCGCCAAAAACTTGATGTGTTTTTTGTAGGTCTATTTATTTTAACTAAGTTTTAATATTTATATTTTGCCGAACTAACCTATAGACTAACACTAACGAGCAGTGTACCCGATCAATGTAGTTAGTTGGATAAGCATGAGTCGTGTTCAGTACTGATTTACTAATTAACTAATCCTAAAAGTATTCTATCTATCCAATTAAATTGAAATAACTCAAAGGGGTTTTAGCCTGAGAGACTAGCACGAGTTTTGTTTTCTAATTAAACTAATAAAATAATTAAATAAACTAAATAACGCAAAACAAACAAAAGAAGTACTAAATCAATATTAGGGAGAACGTGTTGGCCAAGTCTATTCTAATTACATGTTCTTAACATGTTTTACTAGTGCAATAATTACTATTTATCCTCCTTGGTGGTTTACTAATGTAAATAAGGTGGATTCTTCTCCCATTATTCTAGGCTCTAACGAGAGTCAATGCTATCAACATTAACGTAGACAACATAATGAACTTCAACTACTAATTTAATTTATCTATAGTGATTTATTTTACCAACTTATTTGTCTTATTCACTTGTTATCTACCTAATGGTATTAAACTCATTAATCAGAATAAATAAACCTCCATAGGGCTCTTTCGGACTTAGAAATCCTAGGTCATAATCAAATAAGATTCAAACATTTACTATCGTGATACGGATCTAGGTTTATAATTCAACTAACCGATTAAAGTTACATAATTTAATGACATATTCCAAATATCTAGTTACAAGATAACAAGCAATCAATCATATAAACGAGTAAGGCGATAAACATAAATAATATCCAACGAGGTAAATAAGAAATTGATGTAAAACAAATCAAAAACACATAATATTTATAAACTTGAGTAGCACCTAAAGGTGTTAGCTCATAATCTCAGTAACTACATCAACAAACATAACCAAAGAGTATAGAGTATGAAACATTATGCTAACCGAATGATTATACGATGAACTATGTTACAAAGAGTTCTCCTAATCAATAATTGAGTTTGTAGAACCTTCTTACCTTCAAAAGTCGTTTGGGATTCGAGCCTTGTGGTATAAAGTTGTGTAAAATTCGTAAAATATGGGTTCTTTATATAGTCTCTGGAATTCAGTTAATATGGTGTATCGAGCTCCTTCGATACGGCATATTGGGCAATATTTGCGTAGGCCCCACGATTAAAATATTCTAGAATCTGTACAAACCGCCAATGAATATGGCGTATAGAACAATCTGGAGACGCTGTATTGGTGCCTATACCATCTTGTGGTTTTGATGAAGTCTTGAATGAATATGCCGTATCCTTGGTGATGAATACGACGTGTTGGTTCTTTGTAATGTGGACTTAGCTTGATTTCTTCGTTTTAGATCCAAATCATGTCTTTTTCCTTAATTTTCATCAATTGCTCGTTATTTACTGTAATTAACAAAAGTAAGCATTTAGGTATCATATCTTACATAAATAACATAAAATGAGCAATATATATGGGATAAATATTGCATAATATTAGTCCTTATTTGATGTTATCACTTGTCTAGGACATGTTCATTATCAATGTTTGCACGATATGTCTAAAGATAGTTTAATACCTTCATTTTACATGAACTTGGAAAAATGTAATACTTGCATGTTAACTAAGATCACTAGACAACCTTTTAAAGAGGTAAAAAAGAATTTTGTTTTACTTGAATTGATACATAGTGATTTATGTGATTTTCATGCAACCCCATCTATAGAAAACAAGAAATATGTTGTTACATATATAATTGATGTCTCTAGATTTTGTTATGTTTATTTATTGTATACTAAAGATGAAGCCTTAGATAAATTTATAATCTATAAAACTGAAGTAGAGTTACAACAAAATAGTTAATTAAAACTTTACGCACGGATAGTGGCGGTGAATGTTATGATACAAGTTATTTCCAATCTGTATGCATCAAACAACGGCTTCATATACACCAAAACAAAATGGTGTGTCTGAAAGGAAAAAATAGAGCTTTAAAGGAAATGGTTAAATCCATGTTATCCTAATCGGGATTGAGAGAAGGGTTTGGGGAAGAGGCCATGTTAACGGCATGTTATTTGCTAAATAGGGTTCCTAACAAAAAATAACAAGATTACCCCATATGAACTTTGGCATAAGAAACGACCCAACTTGTCTTATTTGCGAGTTTGGGGTTGTAGGGCGGTCGTTAGACTTCCGGAACCCAAAAGGAAAAATGTAGGTGAAAAGGGGATTGATTGCATCTTTACTGGATATGTTGAGCATTCCAAAGCATATAGGTTCTATGTTATTGAACCTAATGATTATGTATCGATTAATTCAGTTATAGAATCAAGAGATGCAATATTTGATGAGAATCATTTCTCTTCAATACCTAGACCAAAGAACATAACATCTAGCTCAAGTGGAACTCAAGGTGGAGATCTATTAGGTGAAACTCCAAATGAGATTCCTGAACCTCGGAGAAGTAACAGAGCTTGGGTAGCTAAATCATATGGCTCTGACTTTCAACTATATTTAGTTGAGGGATCAAGAGACAAGATTGGAACTCAATATTCTTACTATTACAGTATAGAAGAGGATCCAAAGACCTTTGATGAAGCAATGAAATCCTGAGATGTTTCTTTTCGGAAAGAAGCAATTGATGATGAGATATGATCAACAATGGAAAATAATACATGGGTCTTATCTGACCTACCACATGGTTGTAAACCTTTAGGGTGCAAATGGATCTTCAAAAGGAAGATAAAAGTTGAGGTAACTATTGATAAGTTTAAAGCTAGATTGGTAATTCAAGGCTTTAGACAAAAGGAATGGATTGATTACTTCGATACCTATGCACCGGTTGCTCATATCTTCACTATCATATTTTTGATAGCTTTAGCAGCTACTCAAAATCTTGTGATCGATCAAATGGATGTCAAAACAACATTTTTAAATGGTGATTTGGAAGAGGAGGTATACATGAAGCAACCAGAAGGAATTGTTATGCCAAGTAATGAGCAACTAAACGGACTACATTGCGAAAATTCTCAAGAAGATTAATTATGAAGGTTGTGGTCCGTTTAGTACTCCCATGGAAGCAAGTATTAAACTAATACCCCACGTGGGTAAAACTGTGAGAACAAGGGTCTTGCGATTACACAATCTCACTACATTGCGAAAATTCTCAAGAAAATTAATTGTGAAGGTTGTGGTCCATTTAGCACTCCCATGGAAGCATGTATTAAACTAATACCTCACGTGGGTAAAACTGTGAATCAACTTGAATATTCTAGGGCTATTAGAAGCTTGATGTATGATATGACAAGCACAAGGCCGGATATTGCTTATGTTGTCGGTAAACTAAGTAGATTTACTAGTAACCATAGTAATCATCATTGGGAAACAATAATTAAAGTATTCAGATATTTAAAGAAGACAATGAACTATGGTTTGTCTTATGTCGGTTTTCCTTTGGTTAGTGAAGGTTATTCTGATGCAAGTTGGATAACCAATAGTGAAGATCATACTTCTACTAGTGGTTGGGGATTCTTGGTAGGTGGATGTGCCATTTCATGGGCTTATAAGAAGCAAACTTGCTTACTGATTCGAGAATGAAAAGTGAATTTATAGTTTTAGTAGCTCCTGGAAATGAGGCAAAATGGTTAAGGAACCTCATCTATGAGATACCATTGTGGCCGAAACCAATATCTCATATTTCTATACATTATGATAGTGCTGCCACTTTGGCTAAAGCATATAGCCAAATTTACAATGGAAAGTATAGACACTTAGGTGTTAGACACAACAAGGTTCGTGAGTTAATTACAAATGGAGTCATTTCCGTAGATTATGTCCGTTCTCAAGAGAACTTGGCGGATCACTTGAATAAGGGATTAGCCAAAGACTTAGTGCACAAGTCGGCTATCGGGATGGGATTAGAGTCCATTTAAATCTCTAACTGTGAGATACCCAATTCCCTTCTAATACAACGTTAGAAGCTGAATTCAATGCGGAAAGCTTACAATTAAAGATTGGAACACATCGTATCATCCCAAGGTATGTGTTCAGACTGCAAGTGGGTCAAGTTGAAGTTTATCTTCTTAATAGTTCTTTTGAAAAACTGCATTGCATGTGCAAGACTAAAGGAACTACCTATGTGAGCCTGGAATGTTGCCACTTCAAGAAGCTAGGACTTGGCTTTCTATATGCTCATGAAGGTTATGGACACAAGGCTTTGTAATAGTGTCAAGTATATGTACATCAGAAAATTTTAGAAACTTATGTGGATATTATCTTCGAGTACTCAAACGAGTTGATGGGTTCAATCCATGGGACACCCTGATTCTCAAATATTTGGAATGCGTTTCAATCTCTAAGACATTTTCATTTATGCATGAGTTTAGTTTGTTTTGTTTATTACTTTATTTTAGTAGATCAAGGATTACACTAAAATGAGATAAGAATGTTGGTGATTTTAGTGTTATTACTTATATTTTGAGTAATTGTGATTTACTTGAGATCAAGGGCTTAATAGGGTTTAGCTTACAGTCGAGTTAGGAGGTGTGGAGTGCACACTCGTTCTAGCTAGCTTGATGCCGCTACGAACAAAGAGCGGGAGCCAAGGGGCAGCGCCCTTGCGGGGACAAGGGGCTGAGCCCCTTATTGGGGTCCCGCTCCTTGGTGAGCTGGCGGGGGTCGAGGGGGGACGCCCCTAGCGAGGTTTGGGGCAGCGCCTCAAAACTTAAATGGATTTTGGGTTTCAGGTATTATCCGTTTTTCTTTCCAAATGGTTATTCCCACCTAAAGTCACACCTTTCCCCAACAGTCATGACCCATTCTGCCAACCGATTTTAACTAACTTTCGGTTATGTTTTTCATTATATATTGATCTCTTCCATAACAGAACAGATACAACAAATTTATGTGTATTGCTTTGATTTCTCGTGCCTTAGAAACAAAGTGTAATTTTCTGAATTATCTAATTGAGGATTTCGAGATACCTGAAGCATATATAGTCGAAATACTTCAATCTGAAAGTGATCTCAACACAATTCAAGGAATATATCAGGATTATTACCACCCACACACACCCAAATTCTAACAGTACATTTAGTAATAATACTTGTAATGCTGAATTTTAAAGCATTAAATGCCCAAAAAGGTCTTCATACTTTATAAGATAGTATCATAAGATGATAATAGTACATAGACTTTAGTTCCGTAAAAAATTAAAAAAAAATAGAAATCATGAAAAAACAATATGAAGCCTTAATTCAAGTTTTTACGGTTTTTTTTACTTTACTTGATAATAAGTTAGTTTGTAATTCAAAGTTTTGAAAATGTAACAATTTATTCGTATTATTTGCAAAATATCTTAAGTGTTAAAGTTTTGAATCAGCTTACAAATTTGAGTAAATCTACAATAAATCATTATTGTGAATCTCATTCGCGGCTAAATACATTTCTCACGTTTATTTCAGAATTGCTTACTTCAAAAAAATTTATTTGATTTTAGATTCAATATCCTTTATAGTCAAATGGGCTATATAATAAAGGATCGCTAAGCCGTTCCAAATGGGTCTTGTTTTGACTTCTTTGTGTGTTGGAAAAACCAAAGCATGTGGTTGCTTCCATTACGACCACCGTCATGACATCAGAATGTCTATTTGATGATTTTTCACCCATAAAAAAGTCTCAAAATTAATATTTATCTTTCTGAAAGAATGTTAAAAAGCTTTTTTAGACTAAATATTATGCAAAACATGGCTTGTTCCGAAAACTGTTTAGATTCGTAACAGTCTGAAGTCTCCCAAATCCCAATTGGTTCCATGTGCAACAAGAAACAAATTGCACCATCAAGATTGACATGTAATAAAAGAACTCAATAGTGTAAAATAACATGTGAAGTAACACTTTCTGATATAAGAGTTGTTAAGAAAAAGGGAAATATGGTGGCTAAGGCCGGCTCCAATAGACGATCGAGATCGACACCCACACTCGATTCTTTGTGAATCATCTTATTGTGGTAATAATCGATCGTTCAAAAAAAGGCCCAACTTGGTCCCCTACACGATCGATAATCGTGTGATTGTTTGTATGTGTTTAAGTAATATAAAAGGTATTTTTGTGGGGTATATTTTTTGTAGTGTAGGTCGCCTTCATCGACACCAAATCGGTGAAGGTCATTTGGAGAGAGAAAGGCGGCGTGGCGGGGAAAATGAGAAGGATTGAGTCACTTCTTGGAACCAAATTTAATGAATAGACATACAAGTAAATTGGTACAAGTGAAAATTATTTGATAATTATGATCAGAGAGAATAAGTATATGACGTTTGTCACTAGATGAGCGACGTAGAATTTTTTGTAAGCTTATTTATCATTACTCATCTATACTAATTTATAAAAGGTTTAGGACCTTCTAAATAAAGAACTGTTAAAATTTTTAAGACCAAAAACATTTCTTTTATAGGAAATCTCTATTACATTATAGAAAATTAAATGTTTTAAGTTATAACAACCAAATATTAACCTATTTAAAAACGTTGTAACAACCCATAAATGTCTTAAATTCACATGTAAAAACCCATACTTGTAATAGCCCATGAAAAGCTCGTAACATCCCATTAAAACCGAACCTTAACTTTTAAGCAACATACTACATATATAAGCCTATTATACACCAATAACCAAACACATAAAACACACGCAATATATTTGATATTTCACTTATATTTCTCTACCCTCAAAACACACCAATCTCCACCTTACTCCATCCCCGTCGCGGATCATCAACAGTATCACCACCATTTAGTCACCGGGTACCCGCCGTCGCATTGCACGGGTACCCTTCTAGTTTTGTTAAAGGGAGAGTCTAATCCAACACCCCATAATCCACTAAACTTGCACCCCATAGCCCATAGGGTGTACCCGGTTTGTACTTTTTTAGTATATGTAGAGTATATTTAATTTGTGTAGTGGTTTTATATGTAGATTATATTAATTTGTGTATTGTTTTTATATGTAGAGTATATTTATTTGTGTAGTGTTTTTATATGTGTGTATATTTATTTGTGTAAAATATATTTGTGTAGTTTTTTACGTTATGTTTTTTTTATTGTGTATTTGTTTTCATTTAATTAAACAATAACAATAACAATAAACACGTTAAACATTAAAACATTAAACAAGTACAACAACAAATGCTACTACTACTACAACAAATTCTACTCCACATGAAGATTATTAATGTCATCTATAAGGTCATAGAGTATTCCACTCGACTGACATACGTGATCAACGGGATTTCTTGCCAATTTCAGTGATGCCTCAAACGTCTTTATTCTTGCTTTCAACATATTGTTTTGAGACAATAACATCTGGTTTCTTGTTTCAAGCATGTTGATCGTGTTATCTTTAGTTTCGCAGTTTGAGCACTGCGTTGAAGAAGAGCCTTGACTAAAGTACTTTTGTTAAAATACATCCTTCCACATAAGGTATCGACACCCATAATCTTATGTCCATGGCTATTACATGATGAAACAATTATAAGAAATGTATTCTTAACAAATAAGTTATTGATATACTTACGTAAATAAGCAAACGTATAATTATTTACCTTTGATAAATGACATGCATAATACTTCTGACCATAGGTTTTGCGCTTTTGAGATGTTCTTTCAATTATAAGTCCTCGTTCACAACACACAAGAAGGGATTTTTTTGTTGCATCTTGCCAAAGAATATGTATATAATATAAATCAGTAATCCTTTACTGTAAATCAGTAATCCGTAATCGTCTATACATGTTTTGTTGTTTACAATATAAATCGATGTCGTTTACTATAAATCGATGTCGTTTGCAACATATGTCTATACTACGTATATCTAAACATGTTTTGTCGTTCAATAAATAAAGTTGCCCATCCAAGGCCACGTCATGTCCGAGCATACTCCATTAATGGGTGAGTAGGCGGGGTGGTGAGTTTCCATCTAGAACCGCATGAATGTAGTGAGCGATCCGGGCTTCCCCGGGAAGAATCACAACGGGACAATACTTGTGTTGTATCTGGACCGAACCTAAGCGGAAGACACGTAGTACATCTTTGAATTGGATATGCATACAAGCTGGACGGTTAAGAATTGTAGCAATAGCCGCTCCGTGTCTTGCATAATCATCCAAGATTCGTAGGGTGCAAATCGATCCAAACCAACCCAATGAGTCTGAAATCTGTTCAAACCAAGTCCCCGCATTTCCTGTAAAGTTCCGGTTATTGTTTACCTCTTCCACGAAAAGAGTTTTAAGGTTGCGCCATATATCTTGAATAACCAAGACCCTCGCCAATGGCTCGATAGCCACAATTTCCATCACCTTCACGTTAAGAATCCTAAGGATGTACCGTCGGAAAAGCTAATCGGAATTCGAGCCATAAAGATTCGCTATCGTCATCGCAATGTACAAATCGTGTCTTAAATCGCCATCGTTAGCAGACTCTCCCACGTATGAACTATGTCTCGCAAGTTCTTCGTTCAAGTCTGGGACTTTTTTAGGTTTTGAATAACTTCTGCGGTGCTCTGTGGTTGGTTCTTTGTTAAAATATGGGATTTTTTTAGCCTTGGACTTTTTTTCCTTTGCGCTCGGACGTCCACAAGTACTTTCGTTAATAGCAGGTTCACGGGTTGATACAGATTCGTGAGAGTATATACCTCTCATCATGTTTAACATATTTTTCTTGAGAAACGACGAAGCTTTGCTAAAACATTTTAGAATTTTTCACGTCGACTTGACAAGAAAGATCATCTTTAGGCTCTTGGTATGGTAGGTCGAGCTCTAGGCCGGGGTGCACTTAGTGTTCTCCAAAATTATCAACAACATTAAGTGGAATAGGCCATCCTGCATTCGAAAAAAGTGATTAGTATAAATTATCGGTATTGACGGGAGAATAACTTGATAGGCATAAATTTAATATACATACCACAATTTGATAGTAAACCGGTTCGTGATAGCATGGTAACCCACAACCGACCGAATCGATGACCACATTCAAGTGGGTCCATATCCAGTTTACTTTCTGCGACAATGAGTTGTAAAGCATGTTTTGAAACTTTATACCGCAATTCATCAAATAGTGTGTCCCTACACATATGTAGTTTCTTGGTTATGCTTGTATTAAAAGAGTCTCTTATCGCATTTTCTTGCGCAACTAGAATCTTATCGACCGAACTCAACAACGTGTCTAAGTTGGACTGTCTGGAGCCCAAGTATAACTTCAACAACGCGTGTTGACCCTCAACTCTACATGTTGTTGTGCGGATGAAGCTGCGATATGGATCGGTAATATGCGACACGAACATGTGGTCGTAATGTTGCGACCGATTATTAAAATACATAAAGCGTCGAGAAAACAATGAATTAATAAAGTGAGAAAACAATTCGGGTACTTATTTATTAAATAATAAAAAAAATGAATTAATAGTTAAGTACCTTGTTTTTGGACCAATAACTCTTGTAGGTGCAGATAATAGTGCATGAACATATCTTGGGTCGGAGCTTTAACCATCCAATCCCATGACCATCTAACGGACGCATACTCCTCTTCCGTGTCGAATCTATGTCTGCAATTCTTGAGCACATTTTGATTAATATGCCATTGACAGAGTAATTTGTTAGCGTTTGGGAATTCTGCTCTGCATGCCCCAAGCAACGCTAAATCTCTGTCGGTGACGATAACCCGTGGGTAATATTGTTCGTCTATCACCCTCTTAACACATTGCAACACCCATCTGAAATTTGGTTCTTTTTCACAGTTCAAAACGTTAAACGTCATTGAGAATGTTTTGTTTGTTGAAGTAACTCTAACAATTGTAAAGAATGACAGTTTAAACAACGTGGTGTTGTATGTGGAGTCCATCAGCATGATTTCTGGGAATGTTGTCCATAGGGTATATGACGTCGGGTGAACAAAAACTATTTCCTCAAGCTCATTAGTGCGGTCATTTACCCTGGGGTAATATGTATAACCTTGATGCCTCAAATGTGCTAAAAGGACTTGTATTGGAGTTCTATTACCACGAATGGCGCCGCGTATCTTGTTTTGTGCATTATATATCGTTTTAATGCTAGACACGTTATCGGATCGCTCTCCTTTAGTGACGAAAGTATAATGCGTGGTGCTACTTTATGCTTTGTCAATTTCTCCACCAAAACGAACTCATGATCTTTTAATCGCATTGCTTGTGGAAAATCATGAAACAAATCTACAAAATCATGATTATGCCTCGACATTTCACCTCAAGATCCAACCATTAGTTTCACCTTTTATATATTTCTTGAAGAATTTGAATGGACAATTAGTTTTAGCGGTATTAGTCTGCGTTGAAGTTCATCTTCTAAACCTTCACGTCTGGGCGTCCCATGTCTTGAACACTTATTTTCGATTGAGTACTTATAGCCCCTATCTGTTTTGGTTCTTGCTTTAATAATAAGATAACCGATCGATTAAGCAATAGTTTGCACACAATTAATTAAAACATCGTCATCAGGGAACACACCTAAAGAAATAAAAAATACAACTTTTATAATTTATAACTTTTATACATTTTTTTACAAGTTTTGTAAAAACCTTTTAACATTTTATACTTTTTATACATTTTTAACAAATTTTGAATATCTTGTTTTTACAAATTATATACTTTTTTTTACAAATTACAAATTATACAAATTATACTTTTACAAATTACAAATAATACTTTTTACAAATTACAAATTATACTTTTTACAAATTACAAATTATATACCATTTTTTTTTTACAAATTACAAATTATACAAATTATATACTTTTTTTACAAATTACAAATTATACACTTTTACTTTTACAAATTACTTACTTTTGCAAAAAAAAAAAAAAAAAAAAAAGCAGCGTTTTTAGCTGCAAAACCACGTGCCCTCTCTCTCTCTCTCTTCTCTCATTAGTATCACCCCACTCGTTTTCTCTCATAACTCACCGTTTTCTCTCTCTCTCTCTCTTCTCTCATTATTATTTGACTGGCTTTTTTATCTAACAAGTAAAAAACTTGTTAGATCTTGGTTAGATCTAAAAAAGAGAGTGATGTGGTGATGTTTCTGTGGTGGTAATGTTTCTGTGGTGATGTTTCTGTTGTGATGTTTCTGTGGTGATGTTTGTGGTGATGATTCTGTTTTCTTTAGATCTAAAAAAAGTTTTTAGATCTTGAAAAAATATTGTTGCTTATGGTGTTTAGATCTAAAAAAAAATGTTTCTGTGGTGATGTAATAAAAAATTGTTTAGATCTTGAAAAAATATTTTAGATCTAATAAAAAATTGTTTCGATCTTGAAACTGTGGTGATGTTTCTGTGGTGGTGATGTTTCTGTTTTCTTTAGATCTATATTTTTTTTATATCTTGAAAACATATTGTTGCTTGTGGTGTTTAGATCTGTGATTATTTGTTTAGATCTTGAAAAAGTATTTTAGATCTAATAAAAAATTGTTTTGATCTTGAAACTGTGGTGATGTTTCTGTGGTGGTGATGTTTCTGTTTTCTTTAGATCTAAAAAAAAATTTACATCTTGAAAAAATATTGTTGCTTGTGGTGTTTAGATCTAAAAAAAATGTTTAGATCTGTGATTATTTGTTTAGATCTTGAAAGAATATTTTAGATCTAATAAAAAATTATTTCGATCTTGAAACTGTGGTGATTATTTGTGGGGTGCAAGTTTAGTGATTTATGGGGTGCAAGTTTAGTGGGTGTTGGATTAGACTCTCCCTATTTGATGTGGTGATGTTTCTGTGGTGATGCTAATGCAACACCCCATTAGGGGGTGTTTGTACTTTAGTGAGCTAGCTGGTGTGATGCTTAAGCTGTTTTGAAACCATCACAACTGCTTAAGCAGTTGATGATGGTTTTTTGAAACTGCTTAAGTAAATGTGTGATGTTTCTTTAGTTTCTTGACTGGATGGTAAAGTGAGTTTCTATCTCACTTTGCAACTTTCAATGAAATAAGCAGTTTGTTAAATAAGCAGTTTGCTAAAAAGAAAGGCAAAGATGATGTTGTGAAATAAGAAGATTTTGTGAAATAAGCAGTTTGTTGAAAAGAAAGGCAATGATGATTTTTATATATAAAAAAAAAAAAAGCTTAGAGTTTTGGCGTGGCATAACTGAATGGACGGTAAAGTGAGTTTCTATCTCACTTTGCAACATTCGAATTTGCAGCCAACAGGATAAAAAGCTAATAATCTGAGCCTATTAATATCTCGATACGTTTTTTACCTCTTGTGTGTCAAATGGTGAACTAGACATGGTGTTGTTGCTTTCTTGTGGTGGACTGTGAGACTTGTGTTGTTTGCTTTCTTGTGGTGGACTGTGAGACTTGTGTTGTTTGCTTTCTTGTGGTGGACTGTGAGACTTGTTGCTTTCTTGTGGTGGACTGTTGCTTGTTGCTTAATGGTGTCGTTGCTTGTTGCTAGTTGGTGGAATGTGAGACTTGTGTTGTTGCTTTCTTGTGGCATTATAAGGAATTGAAATGTGAAATCATCTGCAGTTTATGCTTTCTTGTGAACTTCTGCAGTTTGCTTTCTTGTGAACTTTTTCAGTTTGAGATTCTTACTTACCACCTTTTGCACAATGAAAACGTGTAAAATTTAGAACTTGTGTAAAATTTAAGAATCTTGTGAACTTGCTGCGGTTTGAGATAAAATTTAGAACTTATGAGGCGATGATGATAGCCGAATGGGCGGTAAGTGAGATAAATCTCATTTAACCTTCAATTTGAGCCTTAAAATTTTGAGGCGATGATGATAGCGAAACCAAATTGGCGGTAAAGTGAGATTTTTATCTCACTGGATCTTGAATTGAGATAAAATTTCAGGTGATGATGATAACAAACCGAATGGACGGTAAGAGAGATAAAATTTTCTTTGCAACTTCGAATTTTAAGTTAAAATTTTTAAGTTTTTAAAAAGTTATAACTTGTAAAGCTGAAACCAACTTACTTTTAAAACACTTTAAAAAAAAATCAAATAACTTGTAAAAAACTTTTTGAAAACCAAATAACTTTTAAAACTTTTAAAAAGACAAAATTTAATACGCAAATAACTTGTAAAAGAATTTGGCACGGAAATCGAGAAAAAACACAAAAGTACCTTCCCCGCCTGTCCTGCCACCACAGCTAGCTCACAAAAAGTACAAACACCCCTTAATGGGGTGTGGCATTAGCATACCCTTTGTTAAAATACATTCCTACGCAAAACACACAAAAATAAACTCACAAGTCACGTGGACACAAAGAATATATGCAATACTAAAGTGGATATATGTGCTAACCCAAACACCTCTGCTATAGAGTCAAGCTCCAACAACAAATCTGTGCAAAGTGTTCACAGAGTAACAAGTCCTCACAAGATGAAAGTTCTTCTCAACAATAGTTTAGTGCAATGTTTTTTTTTTTTCTTTTTTTTTTTTTTTTTTTTTTTAACGGCGTTAGTACAAGTATAGTTAGTTGGAATGAGACCGCGTGACATCCAATAGGGCAGAATACGGAACTCGAACCAGCGTGGGTTACACCTCAGAAAGGCTCCTCCACTCCCTACACCCCCCTTCCCCCTGATGGAAAACCCCCACTGAGAGGGACTCGAACCCGAGACCTCCCGAATGGGATAACAACCACCCCAGTTTAGTGCAATGTGATGATATGTAGTTGAGATAGTTAACAGATATTCAAGTTAGTTAGTAGTTTACTTAGTTCAGTTGACTTTTTAGTTTGACTTCACATATATATAAACAAATAATGTAATATGTTTTCATTTAGATCGATGAAATCAATTTCACCATTTGTCGGTAAACAAATCATGTAACATATTGGGAAAATCAATTTCACCATTTGTGTGGGAGGAGGGAGGAAATTTACTACCCTAATACCCCAAGGCCACATCACTTCTATCCAATCAAACCTCCAACTCAAAGCTACCCCAATACTACCCTAACACTACCTCACTAGTGGGGTGGCACCTAAGACCAATTCTTTTTTTTTTAAATACATAAAATCACATACAATATTTAAAATAAAACATACCATTTCATTAAAAAAAAAACATTACATAGTACTTGAAAAAAAACATTACATAATACTTAAAAAAAACATTACATAATACTTAAAAAAAAAAAAAACATAACATAATACTTAAAAAGCCATTAATCATCGAGATGCTAAGTCTTCACGTCTTCGTCTTCGTGAGATCATATCAAGACGGTCATGGAGAAATTCGTCAAGTAACTCCGCTACCACCATCGTCGTCGAAACCTTTACCGGACCCGGTGGATCCATTATATGAACCGGTGAGATTGCCCTCCCTCGCGTTTATAACCATATTATGCAAAATAACACACGCATGAACTCGACGGCAATTTCGCTTTGGTCATAGCTCGGTGGTCGTTCAAGAATTTTCCATTTTCCTTTGAGAGCACCAAAGCTCTCTCGACATCCTTCTCGCTCCTCTTGTAACTTCGTAAATCTCTTTTCCTTCGGGTCGTTTGGAAGCGGGTATCTTTAACAAGTGTGGACCACTTAGGATAGATTCCATCCGCCAGAATAAGAGCTGCGTTTGTAAAAGCGTCCATTCACGTGGAATGAACTATTCATCGCCGCTCCATTTCGAAATTGAAGATACAAGTCGATCGATTCAATACGTTGATATCGTTGTTTGACCGGTGGACCAAAAAGCATGCCAATCCACATATCTTGTGACCGTGACTTCAAGCATAATAGTCGAACACCATAGTCACCTCTCGTATATTGCCCTCTCAAATGTCTAGGACAATTTTTCCATCCGGCGTGTGTACAATCAAAGTGCCAAGCATCCGGGGAGGTGATGCGTCGCTTCATGGGCACGGAAAATGCGAGCAAGATCGTGTGTTGTACTACGTAGGTACTCCCGACCGTACAACTCAATGATGGCCTTACAAAATTATCAAGACTTTCACGTCCGTTCTTTGAGACATGCATAAATATTCGTCATACTCGTGGGCGGATCACGGTCATGGGTTGCGAGTTGCCTAACACCGATGTGATTTTTGTTTCGTGAAACTTTTTGAAATCGCAGATCGTAGCCTTCTTGAAAATATGGGTATCTCGCTCAATGTCACCCACTATTTGCAAAACATGCTTTTCTCCATTCGAATTTTTTTTAAAGTCTTCGTCGTTGTCTTTGGTGTTTCAACGAACCAATCATTCTCTAAAGTTACAAGACCTATATCCCGATGACGATTTACGCTAGTTCGGTAGAGCTTGCCGTGTCTTCATAATCTTGAGCCGCTAGTTGAAGATATTTTGCAACGAGCTACCCGTGGATATCTCGTCGACGGGAAGGAACAACGAATCGGAAGAATCGGTAGACATTTTTTGGGAGAGATTATTTAGTGTGTGTTTTTTTTTGATATGTTAAAAGGTAAGTATGTTTTGAAATGTAAAGTTTGTTAAATAGGAAGAAATTTTTTTTTTTTTTTTATTAATCGGCTACTAGCCGCTTGAAACTTGTTTAGCAATGGAGGAGGCCTTGTATTGTATTTTTGTTTTTTTCGAAGTTTTATATATTGTTGTCTTTAAAAAAAAATACGGTTAGAGAAAAAAAAAACACGTTGAATCTCAAATTCTCAAGTTTGAAAGTTCAAGACCAATACCAATCTCTAACATATTGGGCCAAGCATATATTCCATAGCTAGTCTTAGTGGCCCAAGTCCAATGCTGATTATAGTGAATCGAACGGTCGAACCATTAACTAAAAGTTGATGGCTTACGGCGACGTCACATTGAGTTTGACGTGAGTGATATGATTATGAGTTTATGACTTATGAGTATCGCTGTTATGACATCTACTTGATACGCAATTAATAACTTAAGGAAAGTTACAACAAGATCTCAATAAAATGAGGAAATGCTCCCACCACCAAGTTGTGAATTGTCACAACAAAGTACTACTAGCATGTTTAGCCTTAAAGGTTGTCTATTAATGCAATTTGTAAATTTTATTTACTCTTTCTAAAATAAGTCAAACAAAGTGCTAAACTGTTAGCTGAACCAAAAAAGTACTGTATTTCTTTGTGTTATGAGATGAACGAGCTCTATAATATATCATGGTTGGGTTGGGTTGAGAGTTTTGTAAGTATTTTATTTTAGATCATTTAGCATTTAATATTTAGGTTTGTAGCTTGCTTGGTAACAAATTTTAACTTCTCTGCTGTATTTAAAAGCTCATAATAAAAGGATATATTCACGATTGTATCTCGTAAGCAGAAATTTTGCAAGATAAAAGTTATAAATATAGATACAGTTATGCTAATCTTGTCAAACGAAACTACGTCCAAGCGTTTCAGAGAAAGCGGTATAAGGGTATCTTTACCCGCTATAGGCAAAATCTCCCCCAACAACCACGCCATTTGCACCGCACTCCAAGCCAACTACTCACCATTCGTCCCTTTGTTGCTATACCTGCGGACGCCGTTGGTATTTTTATTTTATTCTTTTTCTGTGAGTAAGTGGGTATTTTTGGAATGTATTATGAGACTCTCATGCATCAATAATGATTATTGTGTGTTATTGATAAGAATGATGTTTTAGTTTTGGGTGTTTTTGAGAGATGCAAAGGTGGCGTTGAAATGATACATCCATACTTGATTATTGTGCTTCTTCACCTACCTCTTGGGCTAAAGTCATGGTCACCTTCCGCCACCTTTATACCCATTTTTTATTTAAGTACTTTTATTCATAAACTAAAAGCGTAACAGTGAGCGTAAATGTAAGCGTCTGAAATTAAAAACTTTTATTTATAAATTAAAAGCGTTACATAGACTTCAAATATTAAAATATTACATTTACAAGCGAAATTAAACATTACGAGACAAGTGTTCACCAAATCGGCACGAAGGTTTGATGCACTTATGACGATTTGATTTGCTTCATAACTTGTCGCACTTGTTCATCGGATCGTAAGAGATCTTGGTTGATGTGCTTCCTCCGGGTACCAATTGGGAGATATCACATTTTCTTTGTCTTTTCGATCCATATTATGTAATATGATGCATGTATACATCATATTCATTATTCTTTCTTTTTATCGCTCGTCGCGAGGATTGACTAGTATAGCTCATTCCTTCTTCGGAACACCAAACGCTCGTTCAACATCTTTCCTTGATGATTTCTGCATTTGCTTATAGCTTATTCGCTTGTTGTCACCTTGAGATGGTTTTGGAATCGTCTTAACGAGTATCGTCAATTCCGGATGTCAACAAGATAGTATCGCCATGAGTAAGTTACAACCGCTAGTACAAACCGGAATCTCTGATGCTTTTCCGGATTTGAGATCGTTAAATAAATAGAATTGTTGTATAACGTTAATGTCGTTGTTCGACCCAGAAACACCAAAGAAAGCATATCATATCCATAAGTCTTGTGACGCAATAGCTTCTAGCAAATTGAATGGATTCGGACCATGAACACGTCTACAATATTGCCCTTTATATGCGTTCGGACAATCAAACCACTACTAGTCTGTATAATCAAGGCTTTCTAACATCCTGGAACCTCGTGCGTTTCTTCGTGATGCCAATAAAGCTTTACAACATCGGTCATAGTAGGTTCTCCCAAATACTCTCGTCCAAAAGTTTGCATAACAGACTTACAAAAATGATCAAGAGATAGACGAGAAGATTTCTCATTCATTTGCAAATATTCGTCTAAAGCATCAGAAACCGTGCTGTATGGCAATTGAAGAATTGCGGCGGTACACTTCATAATCGGGAAAATGCCTTCTCTTCTGGTACAATCAATATTATTACGAAAGAATGGACAGTGAATAGTTACCTCCTAAACTATCCATGCGAAAAGGTGGCTACTCATTCAGAACCTTTTTCAAAATGTATATGCATCATACATCGGGTCACCCTAAATTAGGCGGCGACTAAACGGTCATGAGCAATATAATGATCTCGCGTTATGATGTTCCTCGTTGATCGATTTGCTCGTCGTAAATTCTTAATAAACGACACTGCTCTTCTAATAAAATTCAAATCCCGACTAACAGCTTTTTGTTCTTCTTCTGAGTCGGTGAACAAAAACGTATTAAAATCCATTTGGATAATGAGGAATGAAATATATGTTGTTTGAGTAAAATATGAGAAGATGTGTATAAAAATAATGAAGTTTTGAGTTATTTATAGTTGAAAAAAAAATGCTATAAATTTTTTTCATAAGTATCAACTGAAACTTTTGAATGCGGGGCCCACCATTTTGAACATAACCAAGGTGATTCAACACCTTTCCTTCTCTTTTAATTTCCAATAACTCATACGTGAGTTGTTGGCTTAGAACGAGGCTCACGCGTGACCCATGCCTCACTAGTGAGGATTCATCACCACCGCCTGGCCTTAGGTTATTAAAGCTCAAAAAAAGTAGTGAACTAAAGTGTGTTGACATATATCATGCATTTATAGAAGAACAAGGTAAAAAGGCAAAAACTTTCCCATTCATTTACCTTCAAAATAAATCAATGCCATGAATTCATTATGGTCCTCGAAGAAATATACAGTAACAATTAAGGACCCCCTTCTTATTATTTAATTTTCAAATGATGAGCTTCACGTGATTTACTGTCTTTATACAGTAAATATTACATGCTTATTGATGTTCTGAACATAGATTTAAAGTTCATTGTGTACGTCTTGACTTCGTCTTCTTTAATTCTAGCCATTATGATATTTGTAGATCATGATAGAATGAACAAACAAGAGGGAGTTTGTTCGTTTATATTTAGAACAACAAACAATCGAACATCAACACTTGCGAATCAGCAGAATAACTTGCAAGCTGTGAATTTCAAAACTCTACGGGTTTTTCGCTGAAGTTCATAAACCCACAAACAACCTCTTAGCATATACAAATATCATCATCTAGAAATGTTAGTCTAGTAATATTTGCAAGAAACTTTTTCTACAAATAAACGCTAGGTCTTTCAAAAGAATTTTCTTTTGTTATGTCCGACAAACGATATACTCCTTAGTATTATCAGTCATGTAGACTTGCAATTTAATTAGTATTTGAAACTTTCAAGTTGATACGAAAACGAATAGGTAATATTCTCTTAATATCAAAAAGAAAATTGGGTCTTATGAGAGTATCTCGGTCCATTTAAGTATAGTATCTTCAAGTGGAAACTTTACATTCTGGTTTTAGTATTTGAGTGTGGTTCACTTCAATTCTTCGAGTCAGATATAGGCAACGCGGATTCAGTTTTAGCTTTTTATAGCTCGTGAGGTTGCTTGTATAGATTTCAATATTGCATTATTGGTATGTGCCATTATTTGAATGGATACTTCTAAATTATTTTGGTACATGCTCTCATAATTGGTCTTCGGTGTGTTTGGTTTGAGGATTTAATTTTTACTTGGTATATCCTTTTCAAGTTTATACTATTTTGACAATTAAAATATTTTATACTGTATAAAATTGTACACAATAATAATAAGATATGATCAAAAGAGCCAAAGTTAGAAAAACCTTTCTCAGTGGACCCAAAAATTTGTTGAAAAATTGGACTGCTTTTTCTTAACGTGGTCCCAACGTAATGAATCTCGTGATCGAATGTTTACTTCCATGTCACTACTTAACTTATTCTAACACACAATTAACACATGTGTTAACTAAAAACTTAATCAAACATTTTTGTATTCGTGCAAGTCCAAATCACGATTAAAAGTACCCATAAATTTCATTACATTAAACTAAAAACAGAGATATCATACATTAACATTTAACAAAATATTTAACATGAAGCGCATGTTTCTTTTTTACACAACCATTTTGACCCATTACCAAACCCGATAAGTCTAATGTCGGTGGTGACCGTGGTGTTCACACTCCACCGGCATGGACAGAAACCTAGTGGTGTCGCTACAATAATCATAAATCATATGGTTAGACCGCACCCAAATAAGCTGATGACTTTGATGCACATTTAGTTCCGATAATACGGGTTGGTCCCACCAACCACCACTATTAGCACATCTTTTCGCGTTATCAGCATCGGCAGTAGTCACGGCACATTCACAACCATCGATCTCAAATGCGCGATAAGTCGCGACAAATGGGGCATGGGTCCAGTCAGTCTTGACTCGACCCCCTTGTGTTGCCCAATCATCAGCATTCCATATTGAACTATATACACCCATAGGTTGGTCCTTAGGATATGGTATACCCTTGTGTTCCAAATTAGTGTGCACTCTAATTGGTGTCTCATCAACCAAAAATCTGTATTTACAATGAAAAACCATAAGTTACATAAATTATGTTACGTTCTCTTTCATCTCTATCTAAACTTTTTACCTTTTTACTTTCACTAAATTATTTACTTTACTTGTCCTACACTAGTTATTAAAACTTGTACCACTAAAGGTATGGGTTGATTGGTGTGACACTCGATGTACAATAAGTAAGGTATTTACTTTTTCTGCTTTCCTTTTCAGACCCATCATTGCATATTTTTTTAAAAGTTAATGGAATGAGCTGTAAAATAGTTAAATAAACACACATGGAGTGTTTTTATTTTTCTTGTGAAGGAACTTACACAACTTGACGTTGGTTCCATAAGATCGAATAAGTATGGAAGTCTTTAGTAGGATCAAACCATAAGTTCAAACGTTGTTCCCTGTTACCAACACCGTTAACATAGACATTTGTTTGCACTAGATAAGGTTCTCCTGTCGAGTTTCCTAGAAACTCGAAATCAAACTCGTGGTGTTTCGGACCGTCTGATGACATCTGAAATAATCATATCACAAAGCCATTTAACAAAATGTAACAACAACAAAATGTTACACAACAAATGTTATGTAGAAATATATAACTTACGTAGAATGCAGTTACTGTTCCAGCTGAATCACCTTGAACTAGCTTAATCTGAATGTTTACTTTCCCAAACATGTATTTTGACTTGGACGAAAATCCAGCACCTATGGATAACAAAATCGAACGTATATTAAACAAAAACTTATGATAAGATAAGATGAGTAACATTTTTATCTTAATATACATTCGAAAATGTTATTACCTGAGTAGTTATCAAGTTTCATGTTAACAGCATCACCATCAAATGTGAAGTGATCAGGAGCCCAGTAAGGCTGAAACAGTTCATCAAATTTAGGACTTGCATTAACATTGCTAACACAAAATGAAACACATAGAGCAAAAGCTAAGAAAACCATAGAATAAGAAAGACATGTTTGCCCTTTATTTTTAAGGTGAGATGAGAAGTGAGTGAGGACTAGGATTGTAGGGTTTGGTTTTATAGGAGCATGTTGTGTGTGAGGATGGCCATGTCAGATGCCACGTAGGACAAGTGGGGTCCACTATTTCAAATTATATGTAAAAAATTAGCCGTTTGAGGAGTAGTGTGTTTGAGAAGGTGAAAAATTGGGAAGATGGTATGAATAGTCACTGTCGGAATAGATTACTGCAAATGGGAACCAATTAAAAGAGTGACACGTGGAAGGTTACAGCTGGCCATGGTGTACAGTCTAGCTGTCATATATGGAGTAGTTACAAAGGACATGCTTCTTTTACATTACTCTTTGCCTTTATTGGTATGTGCTCTCACGCGCTTGTGGTAAAATTGCTGTGATGCGTGCTTGGTAAACTTCTTGATTTGTTTAAAAATCATAGAAATTTCTTTATGAATAGAGTATGTTACTATTTTTGCTAATTTAATAAAAATGTATAGATTGGCGGGGAAAATCTTAGCGTCAGTGTCTTTTTAAGACCAGGTCGTTCATCATCATGAAAAGAAATAAACCAGAATTCTCTCTGGCTGGTCTGACTCTTATTCACAAAGCCTCTGGGTGTCTTGTGGGTTTATGGAGGTGAGTCATATACGAAAGAAAATGTGAGGATATGATGAGCTTGAGCGCAGAGGCGATTGAGCTCAAACAACGTGTCTTCAACCATTGGACTAATGCTCCGTTGGTGTTATTTTTTTTGCTAATCTTGTTAATACAGAGTATCAAATGGTGTCGGACTAAGGCAAGATGGCAAGGTAGTCACCCACTCACCTTACACCTCTACGCCATGCCAACTTTCTCTCTCCTCTCACTTTCACTCACTTCCACTCACTTTTTTGTGGACACGGTCACTCTACCATCACCTTTCATTAAAATACTCACTTTATATAAAAATATCTTGCACTAAATCACGTCTGTTACATGCAAACCAAATAAAAATTATAAAACTTATAATTGAACGACTCACCTTACACTCTCTCGATTTGTACCTCACGGTGAGTGGGGATAGTTAGCATGGGAGTCGCGTATGGGTGGTAGCATAAGGTGAGTGAATGTTATTCCTTGCCGGCTAGCCTAATGATCAACCGTCATGTTCATTTTGAAAAATGTACCAAAAGTCATAACCCAAAAATTAATAATCAAGTTTATTTTAGAAAAATCGATATATTTGATGTAATTTTATAGTATGCAAAAAAAATCATAAAATTCTTGTGCATCTTTCGAAATCCCTCGGTTCATGGTATGAAATATGCACCACTTTGTAACACTTATATTGTTTGTTTAATGTGTTACATACTTACATCAAATGATGTAGATAGAATTTGGTTAGTATGTAATCACCCTATAGTCCTTTTTTCTTTTTAAGTAACTATTTTTGTATGTTTACTTTGGAAGACAAAATATGTATGTTAGAGAAAAGTATATAAGCGTTATAGAATCTTGTGAAAAACTAAGCGGGAGTTGAATAGTTTCTGGATTAAAAACTTTGTTTTGAAACTTATTGAGAGATCAATTGATATTGATCTTAGATATGTTAGTGAATAGTAATCAACAATATGTAAAGAGTAGAAAAGAAAATAAGCAATCAAACCACAACAAGTTGTTTATAGTGGTTCGGTATCTGAGGACTCTTTTCCTTGCCTCTTTCCAGCTCCCCGAGTCTCACTGCGAGTTTAACTTCACTAGTCAACAACTCCTTTCACCGTGAGAAACCTTTACACTTCGCTTACACTATTTAGGGCACACTAGCTAGATGTCGAGTTCTTTTCACAACCACCCCACACACTTTTGATGTATTTTAAGGACTAAAATTCTAACCACCACACTCACAAGATTATGATGGTTCCGACAACAATGATGTATGAATCAACACAAGATCATACAACAACAAACAAACAAGACTTCCAACTTCTTGTTGAAACTTGAATGTATCTTGATCTTTTTGCTACAAAAGAGATCACTAATATGATTAAAGCGGAGTTAGAAATGTTAGAGAATGAATGTATGAGAATATGATAGAAAGGGATAAAATAGCCAAAATATCAATGACACCATGGACCCATGATGTTAACTTTTGGTGTCGTAGGGTCGGTGAGAAGATCTCAAAATCTTCTAAAGTCAACCATATCTATCCAAGATTGTGTAAGATATGTAGTCTAAATCTACACAAAGTATCTCAGTGAAATCTTACAAGGATTTGAAGATGCTGCACATGATGTCGTGTGTTTGTTTTTATTTTAGAAATATGTTAAAATGTAAATAAATATGTAATGTTTGTTTTAAGAAACCAAAACATTCTTGAACTAAAACTACTATCATACATTATGGTTTAGAGTTATATCAAGATATGATTAATCACAATGTAAATCTTGAGTGATAAAGATATTATTTGAAAAAGCTTGTTTTAATATCTATTAAACTTGACAAGCTTTAAGCTTTATAAAATTAAATTTACTTTTGTCGATTAACAAAACTTAGGTAAAGATCAAAAATATAAATAACGTTTAATGGCGATATTTGTATTAACAATCTCCCTTTTGTTGAGGACAAAACATAAATTTTATTTTATAAAAGATGTAAAGATTGTCAGAGTTATAAAATATTAGTTTTAGAACTTGAAAAAATGATAATGCAAGTATGTCAATTTATGTTGACTTTTCGGAAAGTCAAAGTCTTATTAGTTGAGCGTGATGTTGACTTTTCGGAAAGTTAAAGTGTACTGATTGACTTTTCGTAAAGTCAAATATAACCAATGAAGTATGATGTTGACTTTTTCAGAAAGTCGATGTATGTAGTTGACTTTTCGGAAAAGTCGAATATAACCAAGTTCTAAATATTTTTCCTTTTTGTCTCAACAAAAGAAGAGAGGCGAAATGTGTAATGAGTGAGCCATTATCTCCCATGACCAATGCTCCCCTAAATTGGGTGCCAAGAAAGATCATGGATTGTGAAAAAGCTACAAAAAGAATTGTTAGTTATAAGCATCATCATAAGCATTTTCAAACACCATGTAACAAGCAACAACAATATAAAAACACCATTCATTTGTTAAAATTATTTATGATTTAAGAATCATGAAAAGGGAACACAATGAAGTGTTTGGAACAATGATAAAATCCTAAAAAAAGAAATTATCCTAGAAAATAAAAATATAAGAATAATCCTAGAAAAAAAAATGCTTAAGGAAAATAAGTTAGGACCTCCTATTGAGGTGGTGGATGACCAAGAGCATTCGGCTCTAGGATGTGATTGAGGATGAACCTCATTTCCTCTTGTAGCTCATGGACCATCACCCGGTCCTTTCGGTTATTTAGGCGGTTTGCTCACAATTGGAGCAATCATGCCTAGGAGGTAGTATGGTTCATGGTTTTGTGGTGGTGGAATGGTGGAGGTGTTGGTGTTGGTGTTTGGAGTGGTGATTATGGAGGCTAGCAAAGCACTTTGCATTTGCATAGCATCACTAAGATGAGAATCCACCATATTTGAAAATTGGTGAAGATGATGGAGTTCGTCTTGAATCTCTTCTTTTGTGGGGTGATCTTCCCACATGGATTCCTCAATGTCCTCTATATGAGGAGACATTGATGTAGGAAGTGGTTGATCCCTATATAAAGGACCATGGATTTCCTTGTGGATGGGATGAAAAAGAAGAGGTCTTAGCCCTAACGGGGAGTTTGGGTCAAATGATGGACGTGGAGACTCATGAGCTATTCGCTCAATAGTACCAAAGGATGGTAGTGGTGGTGGATGGTTGGGCCTAGGAGGTAAGTCCTCCAAGTCTTCTAAAAATGGATTTGAAGAAGTAGGTGGTGTGAGAATAACTCAGTGGGATGAGTGTTGGAGATTTTGGAGGTGATGGTGATTTTGATGTTTGGATAGGAGCGGTGGTGGTGAGCTAGGAGTCTTTGTTGGTGGTGGGCGGTGATAGTGATAGGTGAGTGTGGAGGTGGTGTAGGAGTAGCCAAAGTAAGAGTGGTGTCATCTCTAATGGGAGATGAGATGGTTAATGGAGAGGACTCGGAAGAAGAGCTTATGTTGACAAAACAACAAGGTCTTACGCTCATTCTAGCGGTTCTTTTGCAAGGTTTTGTTGATGGTGATGACTTAGTCATTTTTGGCTTAAGTTTGTTGCTATTAGATGAGAAGTTTTGAGAAGGTGTGAGGATGATCATGGTAAAGCCCTTAATTTATAGGAGCGGAAAATTATAGAGAAATGTGTTTGATTTTATGTTAAACCATAGAAGATATGAGGTTCTAATGATTTTGAAGTGGGTTTATTCATAGTCATATCACCCAAGTCAATCCATACAAGAAGGATGGAGTGAAGAGACAAAGATTTGCAATAAATGTGTTCTAATGATTATGAGATCCTAACAATCAGTTACCGGATTGCAAGGAACCAAATTTGTGGTTCCTTCCTTTATCAAAAGGGCTCCTTGGGTGGATTTTTGAAAATTTTGAATTTTGGTGAAATGGATATCCTATGTGCCTAAGTGTGTTATACTAGTTCTAATATGGGTAATAACTAGTTAAGATTAACCTAGAAGCAATGTATGGTAATTTGGAATGTCGAAATAAGCAAAATTCGAGAAAATTACCGTAGGATCCACGGCACAAAAATACAGTGCGGAACCCTTAAAAGGGTGCTTGCACTGGTCCATTACTCTGATGCACGGTGCAAATTCCATAACAGACGGTACCAAATTTTTGGTGCCGTCTGATCCGTGGACACCAGAAATCGACACAGAATAGTTTTTTAGGTGTCGTGAACTTTTTCGAAATCTGAAATTTTGCTCAAAACATGTGACATTAATTATTTCTAGTTAGGAAAAGTAAATAACACATATACAAACATAGTGGAGCATAGACTTTGACCAAGGGCTAACGATTTTCACATTAAGGTAAAAATGGGTAAAATTTGATAACACACTTGTGCCATCCCCATGCATGAAATGGTTAGCATACAACATTGTATTAAGTTATATTATCATCCTACAAATTAAAAACAACCAAATTGTATCGTACATCAAAGTTATTGTCTTGTTCCAAACACTCCTTCAAATGAACCTCACTTATCCAACTTCTTGTAAATCTTGTTCATCATCCTACCAAGGCACTTGAACATCCCCTTGGTTTGCTTGAACTCCGCCGATTCATTCTCAATCTCGGGGAGTGATGCATAATACTCATGAGGTGGAAGGCGAGAATTTGGAAGACTTTCCTTGGAGCTATTTGATGATGATGATGATGGAGTTGGAGGTTTTGCTCTTTTGCCTTTAGTCTTAGCCACTCGCTCGTCACTCAATGGCACAAATATGTGAGGGATGAGCTCATAGTCAAGCTTAAACCCTTTTGGGCTTGGTGGAATGGGTGCAAAGGCTCTATAGAGAGCGGGTGAGAAGCATCCCGTAAGGAAGCGGCCGATCCTTGAGTTGGAATGTCAATCATTCTCCAGCAATGTAGTAGGCTAAAATTGAATGGTTGGGTGGAGAAGTTGTAGAGCATGTAGAGGCAAGCATTAATATGGTCCCTATTTCCTATGGTGCTAATGGCGTTGGCTCTAAGTAGTTCCTCCCATTTCTAAAATTGGGCTTAAGTTCATTAAGCTCCATTCCATATGGATCTCGGTTCACCTCCTTTCCCTTTCGGGTGACACGGGTTGGAGCGGCCCTTGCATTAAAAAGGTGCTCACGGATGACATCCTTATCCGCTAAAGGAGTTTGGTAGGGAAGAGAGCGGTCATTGATGGTATCAAGGATAGTGAGTGACCACTTATCCGAGTAGAAACATGTCCCTCGGTTGGGAATTCCTAGCACTTGAGCAAATTGGGTTAAGGAGATGGTGTAGTCGTTTTGATTGATCCTAAACCTAAGGCTAAATTCATCATCCTCATCAATGAAACCGGTGACACTTGCATAGAACTCTAACACAAACCTAGGAAAAATGGGTTCATCGATGTCAATGAGACAATCGAAGTGAATGGCGGCTAGTTCTTGACGGAGATTGGTTCCGTCGACAAAGAAGGAGTGAATGGTTGTTGTTCCCTATTCACTATCTTCTAAAAAACAGTTAAGTATGTAAAACAAGTTAATAGTGAATCAATGACTGAAAAGAAATAAGTAAAATACAAAGAGTAATTTTCAACATCATATTCTTATTAGAAATGAATCAAAGAATCGTTACCTAGTACTTGCGAACGATACTAGGGATTGAAATGACAAAGTGTTGGTAACTCTCTCGAAGCTCGAGGCTAAGTCGAGCACAACTCTAAGTACCACCGAGCTATCTCGGGGATTAAGTTGTATTTGGAGGGTGAAAGAAGGCTCTGCGTGTATGTGTGTTTTACAATTCACAAGTTTAATCTTCCACCCCATCTCTTATGCTATTTATACAAGTATGAGTTTTAACTCTTTCCTAAGTGACAAGCGACAATTTGCGAGAAGACAAAATCTTGATGTATTTTGTCTGCATTCTAAATACTATATTAGGTAAGGACAAAGCCACTTTCTACTTGTCGATCTTGATCTTTGAGCCTTCGGGGAAAGTTGACTTCTTGAAGATAAGCATTAGTCTTTATCGCTTCAAGCATAACCGTTTTGTCCGCCCATTCTTGATCTTCATAGTTTTCGGTCTTGATTTGGTTTGTCTTCAATGTTTGTAGTTGGAGAGGAGTTTGAGGATTCGGTGAGTTATTGTTATCACCACCTGAATCCACCACCTTCTTGACTCGATCTTCCTCTTTAAGTTCCGCCTGCGGTGGAGACTTCTTCTTTGCCTCATCTTGGCGTCACGAAGATGGCTCACCGAGACTATGCACTCGATGACTGTTAGTGTTTAACGGTCTAAGCACTTAGGTTATTTTCTATTCAAATCCTAGATCAAGGGGTTTGGGTATTCTTGAACCCAACGGTATCCCCTGTTTGGATATCAAATAGCCTAAGTGTTTGATCGATGTAAGTGAGCAATTGGATTCTTAACACAATGAATGTACTAATGAATACAATAAGGAACTTGAATGTTTTAACAAAACATACATCATTTATTGATCAAATTACAAGGTTCCTATCACTAGTACAAAAGAAAGTGAAAATTGATGTCGGTCGAGATGGATCCCCGATGCTTCAAGCTTTACTTTCTTGGTGATGAGTGTTTCTCTGTCGGTGCTCTCTTATCTTGGCGTTTAGGTCGACCACGAACCTAACATTTGTAGATGCAGTATTTGAGAGGCCACGGTATGTAGCTCGACATTGCAACCACACTGCTCGATCAATGTCACTCCATCTTTGAAATGTCGGGTTTCCATAGACATAGATGTGGATAGCCTCTTCGGGCTTTTCAATCACCAGACAGTTCACGAACTTTACACCTTGAGCTGCTCCTGTTGCATTCGAGTCCGTGCACTTTGATCTCGGTGGAACTCAACCTCTTTCTTTGCCTGTGATGGCGAGGTTGAGATCCTTGTGGTGCGATTAAGCGGTGAATCCTCGATTGTGTTGGTGCATCTGATATGTGTCTAAAAACACATATATTTTACCTTGTTTAAACCCACAAAAACACACAAATGACCATATAAATGTTACAAATATCATTGAAATGTGTTTTTATGTGATTCAGGTACAAAAAGATTGAAAACAAGTGAAAAATGATCAAAGTTCACAAAATTGTCATTTTCAGTCCTTGGAGTTTCACAAATTAACAAAACTAGTCCCTGAAGGTTTAAAATGGAAGAAAAGTCAACTTTAGTCCTTGGATAATCAAACATGTTCACAAATAATCCCTGGATGAAAGTTTTCACAAATTGGCAACTTTTACCCTCGAGTTTCAAAATTGGCAAAATTAGTCCACAGGTGTTTAAAAATGGAAACTTAACAAATAATACCCTTGTACTATTCATAACTTATAATTTGGAACCTTTTGATAACTTTTGGGAAATTTACAATTTCACCCCCTCAACTTTTGAAAATGTCATAAAAGGTCCCCCGGGTGTTTTAAATTGTAATAAATACAACAAAGGTCCTTTGGTTTAGCAAAATTGGCATTATTAGTCCTTGTGATAACTTATGAAATGTTACAAGTTTAGTCCTTCATGATTTGAAATTACAACTTTAGTCCTTGGGCTTTTATACTTTATAAACTAAGCGGATCCTTATTACTTCATAAACCAAATCCATATCCACCCAACAAACCAACTCATTGATCACTTAAATATAAAACCGGTCGAATACCGGTCAAAACCATCTCCTTCCTCACATACCATGAAACCGAAGCGCCTACCTCCTGGTTTCACCACCAAATTCATCCTGACCTTTCCCGCTTGTCCCTCACCTCCACAACACGCCAAGGTTCATTAATTGCTCTCAGCGCCTAGCGGTGGATGACTTTTGGCGCCAAAAGTAATTTAAGCGGCTAGGATGATTTACCTTAATCAATGGTCGAGATTGCAGTGGGATTTGGTGGAATGCTAGTGGGAATTCAGAATGCTATAAAAGAGAAGAGAAGGAGGAGAGAAGAATTACCTTGGACTAGCCAATGGTCACGTAGTGTAATTTTAAAATGCTTTCTTTAAATTACTTGTCATTCACAGATTTTAATGTTGTAATTTTCATCAAAGTAGTGTAATGGAACATCCTTTTAGGTTTAATTTCAAGTATCATTTCGGTTTCAAGTTTTGTAATTACCTTTAATTTTCATGTCATTTCAATTTCATGTTATGTAGTTGTTTAAAGGACTCAATTAGCTCGCATAAGCTCGACAAAAGCTTTAAAGCTTTTAGAGACCTTAAAACAGTCTTAGATTTTAAAATTCGAGAAAACTCTAAAAATCAAGAAAAACAATGAAAATCCAAAAATAATGAAGTGATCTTGGTGGCTGCATGGAGCAAGGTTAATTGTGGATTGCCTTTGGTTTAGAAGCTTTGTGGAAAGCCTTAGGATGTGTTACGTGGCCATGGTTCTCATTTTCACTTGGATTCACATGTAAGCTCATTTTTACCATTTTGCATTTCTTGTTTGATGTTTTAGATGCTATAATTCTTATGTTATCATGTTTCTTTGTTGTTATTTAGTGTTATTATAGCTTAATATTAGGTTATCATGTTTTGGATTTGATTGAGGTTTGAAATGGTATTTGAATTGTCATTATGCTTGTTTTGAAACCTAGGTTTAGACTTGAGTGACTACTTGTTTATGCTTAAAAGGTCTATTTTGACACAATATGATCTCTGGATTTGATGAAATAAGTTTATCGATCTTTGCTTTGAAAAACTTTATAACGATCCATTTAAGGATTGTTTGGATTTAATGGTGATTACGTGTTTAAAATTTGTGTTAGTGGTTGTTCTTGTTTGATATACTCCTCATTTAGGCTAAACAACTCGAGAGAAACCTTAATCTAGCGCTTTTACATATGAAAAGTCAAAATGACAATTGCACTAATTTATGTGTTGTTGTGAAGATGTTAGATCCTAGAATCTTGCATATGTGTTCAATTCTTGTGTATCTTTGTTTATTTCATGTTCTTATAGCTTAATATAACATATTAAGTCGGTGAATTAAGATCTTAATTCGGTTTAGTCAAACTTTAGTGTTCTTGTAAAAGTCGTATTTTCACTTTTGTCATTTTGAATAAACTAAATAATTTCATTGTGCCTTTGCTATTTAGTTTACGTCTAAATGCTTTTAGGATGTTTGAGTTTTGTTGCTAATCTTGCTTATTCTATTTTTGTTAATTTTTATATGTCATGTTTAGCGCTTATTTTATAGCTTTTATAGCTTGTTTTTGCCACATGCACAAGTTTAGTTATTAAGTTCATAAGCTTGCGAAGCTTTATGACTTAGCCTAGCTTGTGCACTTGACTTCTTTATGTAGCCTTACGGCTGTTGTTTATGTGTATGCTTGTTTTTAGGTTTGTAGCTTATTTATATAGCTTAATCAACCACCCTTTTTGTCCCGTCTTCTACATTACCACGAAGCAAAGCATGTAGTTGGAGTTGTTTTCCTAAGCTCCTAAGCTCTCAAATAGCTCCTCATTGAGCTTGAGCTTGTGATTTTGACCTTATGTGAGGTTAATCTATCACACTCAATGTTCGATGCTTGTGTAGCTTTTATGAGCTTAATTGATAGGTTATAATTGAGCTTGTTGTTTGCCCGCTCATAACAGTTCACCGAGAACTCGGTGAACTTACACCATACCAATGACTCTAAAAGCTCATTTGTGGTCATAAGCTTGTGTGGTTTAGTTTCATGTGAAGCTCATCTACCCAACTCTTTGATCCGACACTTAAATCCCTTGTAGCTTATTATATAGAAATTGCAAGTAGCTTATAACTTGTCCCGTTTGACAAGTACACTTAGAATCGGTGTACTCATAGCTTCTTCATAAGCTCACAAAAGTTTATCCGTGGACTTAGCTTGTGATTTTGGTTTCTTTTGAAGCTAATCCACTAGACTATAAGGTCCGGTCTTAAATTTCATGTTGCGACATATTAAGTAGGGTTGCAACAAGCTTTTGTTTGTCTCATTTCTCGGTTTACATTGAAATCGGTGTAATCATAGCAACTTCATAAGCTCCTCAAAAGCTCATCGTGATCCCCTCAACTTGAGCTTTGGCTTTTTTAGAAAGCTAACCAACCCAGCTTGCTACTTCAATTATTATTCTACCATTTTCAGCTTATACTCTCAGCTTAAATTGCCATTACAAATAGTTGCAAGGGTGTTTGGTGCTTGCGATTGTCTTGGAAGAGCTTATTAGCTTATTATAAGCTTATTTGGTGAATCTAGTACACATGCTTGTTTATACTTGTTCATATCACTTGTACACATATTATTTTTCTTTTGCTTTCCGATGTGGAGCTTATACTGAGCTTTTACAAGCTTCACTCCATCGAGTTAAGCCCAGCTTAAGCTGTCTAAACCATAAGCTCACACTTGTGCACCATTTGATCCATTTTCTTGTTTATATTTATCCATTGGACCTATGTATATCTTATTTTACCTTTTGTTTCCTTGTATAGATTATTTCAAGCTTATTATGAGCTTGAGTTCAACAATGCTCAAAAGCTTAGCTGTTGGACTCATAAGCTCTCAATTTGCTTATTTCTTAGTTTGTAAGTTTTTGTTTTCATTAAACTTGTTCATAATCGTACATATTGAGTTTCGGAAAAGAAAAACACAAAACATCATTTTAAAAATAGTGATAACGTTTATTTAATATAAATTAGCTTTTTAATTTTCTTTTTAGCTTATTATTAACACTTATATGTTTTATATTTTCTTAAGCACATCATATTAAAGTATTTTTAGGAATTTTCAGTTTTTCTTTATTCATTTATTATTTATAATAAATCAATAATAGTTTTAGTAATTAATAATAGTAATTAAATAATAATAAATAGAATAGTTGTGTAAAAATACATTTTGGTTTCAAAAATTATTTTATAATATTTTAGATTTTTCAGATTCTTTATTTCATTTATTTAAGTTAATTTTAGATTTTCTTATTATTTAATTCATTATTAAATATATTTAATTCATTTTTAATTTATATTAATTAGTTAAATAGTATGAAAATTTATTTTAATTTTCCAATAATTTTCTTATCTTTTTAGAATTCCAAAAATATGATTTTCACATTTGTGGGAGTTGTATTGGATCGAATTCGGTTTTTATTTTGTTACGTTTACGTAATTGTTACGTAAACATATCGTTTTAGTTTTTAGATTTTCTTAAATTTTATATAAATTTGTAAATTATAGTTAAATATTTTAATTATATTTAATTTGCATTTAAGTCGCTAAGACATGCAAATCCTATTATAGTTATAATCGTTTTATTTTTACGTTTCGTTTAATTTAAGTTAAGCGTCGTTTGTATATCTTTACGTTTTAGGTTTACGATTGCGTTTTTAACGACATAGGCGATGTGAGCTATTACTATTCACATTCCTAGTGTTAGTCAATGATTCTGTTTTGTATATTCGATATCATTTCAAAGACACTGCGATCGTTGTATTACGGTGTTCGCGCCTCGTTGGGACTTAACGACACTGGGATATAATTCTATACTCCATGGATTTTAAATGTCTTTGGTCCTAGATTAGTTTGACTTTTATGGTTGACCATTCACAAGTGGTTGACTAATATAAAGATGACTAGTTTAGGGCGATCGGCATCCCCGATCTTCGTACCTTTTCTTGAGCATCTTCATGACTTCTTAACCACGCGTGCCTTCTTTTCAATTAATGGACCAAGCTCGCCGAGTTTAGTGATCCCAAATTCGGTGAATTTTGGGGTCATGAACCTCGAAGTGTCTTTTATCATCCCCGTATGAGCGTTCATTGCGGTGGTTAGACTTGGGGATGATTTTGAAATCGATGATCTTCTC
>CM040246.1:85279340-85395096 GCA_022545495.1 Chrysanthemum lavandulifolium
TGAATCTCAAATTCTCAAGTTTGAAAGTTCAAGACCAATACCAATCTCTAACATATTGGGCCAAGCATAAATTCCATAGCTAGTCTTAGTGGCCCAAGTCCAATGCTGATTATAGTGAATCGAACGGTCGAACCATTAACTAAAAGTTGATGGCTTACGGCGACGTCACATTGAGTTTGACGTGTGAGTGATATGATTATGAGTATCGCGGTTATGACATCTACTTGATACGCAATTAATAACTTAAGGAAAGTTACAACAAGATCTCAATAAAATGAGGAAATGCTCCCACCACCAAGTTGTGAATTGTCACAACAAAGTACTACTAGTATGTTTAGCCTTAAAGGTTGTCTATTAATGCAATTTGTAAATTTTATTTACTCTTTCTAAAATAAGTCAAACAAAGTGCTAAACTGTTAGCAGAACCAAAAAAGTACTGTATTTCTTTGTGTTATGAGATGAACGAGCTCTATAATATATCATGGTTGGGTTGGGTTGAGAGTTTTGTAAGTATTTTAGATCATTTAGCATTTAATATTTAGGTTTGTAGCTTGCTTGGTAACAAATTTTTAACTTCCGTGCTATATTTAAAAGCTCATAATAAAAAGGATATATTCGCGATTGTATCTCGTAAGCAGAAATTTTTGCAAGATAAAAAGTTATAAATATAGATAACAGTTAATGCTAATCTTGTCAAACGTAAACCATGTCCAACAAGCTTAGAGAGCACGGTATAAGGGTATCTTTACCCGCTAGAGGCAAAATCTCCCCCAACAACCACGCCATTTGCACCGCACTCCACGCCAACTACTCACCATTCGTCCCTTTGTTGCTATACCTGCGGACGTCGTTGGTATTTTTATTTTATTCTTTTTCTGTGAGTAAGTGAGGTATTTTTGGAATGTGTTATGAGACTCTCATGCAACAATAACAGTTATTGTGTGTTATTGATAAGAATGATGTTTTAGTTTTTGGGTGTTTTTTGAGAGATGCAAAGGTGACGTTGGAATGATACATCCATAACAGTTATTGTGTGCTTCTTCACCTACCTCTTAGGCTAAAGTCAATGGTCACCTTCCGCTCACCTTTATACCCATTTTTTTATTTAAGTACTTTTATTCATAAACTAAAAACGTAACCGTGAACGTAAATGTAAACGTACGAAATTAAAAACTTTTATTTATAAATTAAAAACGTTACATAGACTTCAAATATTAAAAATATTACATTTACAACTGAAATTAAACATTACGAGACAAGTGTTCGACCAAATCGGCACGAAGGTTTTGATGCACTTATGACGATTTGATTTGCTTCATAACTTGTCGCACTTGTTCATCGGATCGTAAGAGATGTCCGGTTGATGTGCTTCCTCCGGGTACCAATTGGGAGATATCACATTTTCTTTGTCTTTTCGATCCATATTATGTAATATGATGCATGTATACATCATATTCACTATTCTTTCTTTTCTTATCGCTCGTGCAGGATTGGCTAGTATAGCTCATTCCTTCTTCAGAACACCAAACGCTCGTTCAACATCTTTCCTTGATGATTTCTGCATTTGCTTATAGCTTATTCGCTTGTTGTCATCTTGAGATGGTTTTGGAATCGTCTTAACGAGTATCGTCAATTCTGGATGTCAACAAGATAGTATCGCCATGAGTAAGTTACACCGTTAGCCACAAACGGAATCTCTGATGCTTTTCCGGATTTGAGATCGTTAAATAAATAGAATTGTTGTATAACGTTAATGTCGTTGTTCGACCCAGAAACACCAAAGAAAGCATGTCATATCCATAAGTCTTGTGACGCAATAGCTTCTAGCAAATTGAATGGATTCGGACCATGAACACGTCTACAATATTGCCCTTTATATGCTTTCGGACAATCAAACCACTACTAGTCTGTATAATCAAGGCTTTCTAACAACCTGGAACCTCGTGCGTTTCTTCGTGATGCCAATAAAGCTTTACAACATCGGTCATAGTAGATTCTCCCAAATACTCTCGTCCAAAAGTTTGCATAACAGACTTACAAAAATGATCAAGAGATAGACGAGAAGATTTCTCATTCATTTGCAAATATTCGCCTAAAGCATCGAAACCGTCTTTGTATGGCAATTGAAGAATTGCGGTAGACACTTCATGTCGGAAAATGCCTTCTTACAGTACAATCAATATTATTACGAAAGAATGGACGTTGAATAGTTACCTCTAAACTATCCATGCGAAAGGTGGCTACTCATTCGAACCTTTTCAAAATGTATATGCATCATACATCGGTGTCACCCTAAATTAGGCGTGACTAAGCAGTCATGAGCAATATAATGATCTCGCGTTATGATGTTCCTCGTTGATCGATTTGCTCGTCGTAAATTCTTAATAAACGACACTGCTCTTCTAATAAAATTCAAATCCCGACTAACAGCTTTTTGTTCTTCTTCTGAGTCGGTGAACAAAAACGTATTAGAATCCATTTGGATAATGAGGAATGAAATATATGTTGTTTGAGTAAAATATGAGAAGATGTGTATAAAAATAATAAAGTTTTGAGATATTTATAGTTGAAAAAAAAATACTATAATTTTTTTTTCATAAGTATCAGCTGAAACTTTTGAATGCGGGGCCCACCATTTTTGAACATAACCAAAGGTGATTCAACACCTTTCCCTTCTCTTTTTAATTTCCAATAACTCATACGTGAGTTGTTGGCTTGGGAATGAGGCTCACGCGTGACCCATGCCTCACTAGGTGAGGATTCATCACCACTCTGCCCGGCCTTAGGTTATTAAAGCTCAAAAAAAGTAGTGAACTAAAGTGTGTTGACATATATCATGCATTTATAGAAGAACAAGGTAAAAAGGCAAAAACTTTCCCATTCATTTACCTTCAAAATAAATCAATGCCATGAATTCATTATGGTCCTCGAAGAAATATACAGTAACAATTAAGGACCCCCTTCTTATTATTTAATTTTCAAATGATGAGCTTCACGTGATTTACTGTCTTTATACAGTAAATATTACATCTTAGAAGCATGCGAGGTGAAATCTGAATAACGTTATTGGTATCTGCCACATCAATATTCATCATCTGACTTCCCAATAACACACCAATCACTCAAACACCCTCCCCATGTACACACCACTAACGTATTGTGTCCCATAAAATACTGCACTAAAAATCTTGCACTCACGTCAATACAAAAACAAAAAAAAAACAAAAGAATGCAAATGGGCAGAGCGTTCGTTGGCCAAAACGTTTAATTCACGAATGGCGTGATCTCCGGTATGGTTGGTTTCGCGAATGGCGTCGTTTAGTAGATGGCATACATCATTGTCTCTTATTGATGTTCTTAACATAGATTTAAAGTTCATTGTGTACGTCTTGACTTCGTCTCCTTTAATTCTAGCCATTATGATATTTGTAGATCATGATAGAATGAACAAACAAGAGGAGTTTGTTCGTTTATATTTAGAACAACAAACAATCGAACATCAACACTTGCGAATCAGCAGAATAACTTGCAAGCTGTGAATTTCAAAACTCTACGGGTTTTTCGCTGAAGTTCATAAACCCACAAACAACCTCTTAGCATATACAAATATCATCATCTAGAAATGTTAGTCTAGTAATATTTGCAAGAAACTTTTTTCTACAAATAAACGCTAGGTCTTTCAAAAAGAATTTTCTTTTTGTTATGTCCGACAAACAATATACTCCTTAGTATTATCAGTCATGTAGACTTGCAATTTAATTAGTATTTGAAACTTCTCAAGTTGATACGAAAATGACCGGTAATATTCTCTTAATATCAAAAAGAAAATTGGGTCTTATGAGAGTATCTCGGTCCATTTAAGTATAGTATCTTCAAGTGGAAACTTTACATTCTGGTTTTAGTATTTGAGTGTGGTTCACTTCAATTCTTCGAGTCAGATATAGGCAACGCGGATTCAGTTTTAGCGTTTTATAGCTCGTGAGATTGCTTGTATAGATTTCAATATTGCATTATTGGTATGTGCCATTATTTGAATGGATACTTCTAAATTATGTTGGTACATGCTCTCATAATTGGTCTTCGGTGTGTTTGGTTTGAGGATTTAATTTTTACTTGGTATATCCTTTTCAAGTTTATACTATTTTGACAATTAAAATATTTTATACTGTATAAAATTGTACACAATAATAATAAGATATGATCAAAAGAGCCAAAGTTAGAACAACCTTTCTTAGAGGACCCAAAAATTTGTTGAAAAATTGGACTGCTTTTTCTTAACGTGGTCCCAACGTAATGAGTCTCGTGATCGAATGTTTACTTCCATGCCACCACTTAACTTATTTTAAGCTTTTAACACACACAATTAACACATGTGTTAACTAAAAACTTAATCAAACATTTTTGCATTCGTGCAAGTCCAAATCACGATTAAAAGTACCCATAAATTTCATTACATTAAACTAAAAACAGAGATATCATACATTAACATTTAACAAAATATTTAACATGAAGCGCATGTTTCTTTTTTACACAACCATTTTGACCCATTACCAAACCCGATACGTCTAATGTCGGTGGTGACCGTGGTGTTCACACTCCACCGGCATGGACAGAAACCTAGTGGTGTCGCTACAATAATCATAAATCATATGGTTAGACCGCACCCAAATAAGCTGATGACTTTGATGCACATTTAGTTCCGATAATACGGGTTGGTCCCACCAACCACCACTATTAGCACATCTTTTCGCGTTATCAGCATCGGCAGTAGTCACGGCACATTCACAACCATCGATCTCAAACGCGCGATAAGTCGCGACAAATGGGGCATGGGTCCAGTCAGTCTTGACTCGACCCCCTTGTGTTGCCCAATCATCAGCATTCCATATTGAACTATATACACCCATAGGTTGGTCCTTAGGATATGGTATACCCTTGTGTTCCAAATTAGTGTGCACTCTAATTGGTGTCTCATCAACCAAAAATCTGTATTTACAATGAAAAACCATAAGTTACATAAATTATGTTACGTTCTCTTTCATCTCTATTTTAACTTTTTACCTTTTTACTTTCACTAAATTATTTACTTTACTTGTCCTACACTAGTTAAAACTTGTACCAATAAAGGTATGGGTTGATTGGTGTGACACTCGATGTACAATAAGTAAGGTATTTACTTTTTCTGCTTTCCTTTTCAGACCCATCATTGCATATTTTTTAAAAAGTTAATGAAATGAGCTGTAAAATAGTTAAATAAACACACATGGAGTGTTTTATTTTTCTTGTGAAGGAACTTACACAACTTGACGTTGGTTCCATAAGATCGAATAAGTATGGAAGTCTTTAGTAGGATCAAACCATAAGTTCAAACGTTGTTCCCTGTTACCAACACCATTAACATAGACATTTGTTTGCACTAGATAAGGTTCTCCTGTCGAGTTTCCTAGAAACTCGAAATCAAACTCGTGGTGTTTCGGACCGTCTGATGACATCTGAAATAATTATATCACAAAGCCATTTAACAAAATGTAACAACAAAAAAATACTACATAGTAGAAGTATATATAACTTACATAGAATGCAGTTACTGTTCCAGCTGAATCACCTTGAACTAGCTTAATCTGAATGTTTACTTTCCCAAACATGTATTTTGACTTGGACGAAAATCCAGCACCTAATGTATAACAGAAACGAATGTATATTAAAAACAAACTTGCGATAATATAACATTTTTATCTTAATATACATTCGAAAATGTTATTACCTGAGTAGTTATCAAGTTTCATGTTAACAGCATCACCATCAAATGTGAAGTGATCAGGAGCCCAGTAAGGCTGAAACAGTTCATCAAATTTAGGACTTGCATTAACATTGCTAACACAAAATGAAACACATAGAGCAAAAGCTAAGAAAACCATAGAATAAGAAGAAGACATGTTTTTTATTTTTAAGGTGAGATGAGAAGTGAGTGAGGACTAGGATTGTAGGGTTTGGTTTTTATAGGAGCATGTTGTGTGTGAGGATGGCCATGTCAGATGCCACGTAGGACAAGTGGGGTCCACTATTTCAAATTATATGTAAAAAATTAGCCGTTTGAGGAGTAGTGTGTTTGAGAAGGTGAAAAATTGGGAAGATGGTATGAATAGTCACTGTCGGAATAGATTACTGCAAATGGGAACCAATTAAAGAGTGACACGTGGAAGGTTACAGCTGGCCATGGTGTACAGTCTAGCTGTCATATATGGAGTAGTTACAAAGGACATGCTTCTTTTACATTACTCTTTGCCTTTATTGGTATGTGCTCTCACGCGCTTGTGGTAAACTTCATGATTTGTTTAAAAATCATAGAAATTTCTTTTGTGGATGGCATAGTATGTTAAGTATTTTGCTAATCTTGTGAATACACAGTATCCAACGGTGGCGAACTCATGATCAAAAGCAATGTTTTGAAAACCGGATCTATTATCAACTTAGCCGAGTAACCGGGTCGACGGGTCAATTGGTTCGACCGCCAAGTCAATCCGGTTTTATGCACATGTCTAAACACCTATTTTCTACTATCCAAACACTCATTTTGAACTGTCGTCCAGATACTACTTTTGCTGTAAAAGAAGCAAAGAATCATATTATTCTGTTGTAAACAACAAATTAAAGGTGGACAACCTTGCGTTTGAGAAGGTGGTTCTTGTTCAAGAATATTCTCCAATTGATCATAATCTAGCTCTCCTTACACCTCTTCTTCGACCACCTAAAAGTCATTATCATAAATACATTCATAATTAGTTGGTTTGTAAGACCTCTTATCAACATGGAGCCTAGAAAACATATACCTAAATATGTCACAATTACACACACATTGTATTGAACTAAATAACACATGTGTCTTAAACGCAAGTTGTAATGAACATACATAAGGTCATTGGTTAATATCCGATAGTGAATCCTTTATCCTTTTTGTGTGAATGAGTGAATCCTTTGAAAAACACTCCAATTACGTTCACAACCCGAAGATGATGCAGTTTAACTTAATATTCTAATAGCAAAGTTCTACAATATGGGAGAATCTTCATCTAACATTCTCGACTAATCATTTAACATAAAAATGAATAGAAAAAAAATTTGTAACAACATACTAATATATTTCACAATAAGATACAAAAAAAGATATAATGTTACATGGACGATGTTTAGTACGGCCTTGAACAACACTAATCATACCAAAGTTACCCTTGTTGTCCTGAAAATGTCCTAAAGCCCTATTAAGATTTGTAAGTTCGTCACCAGAATAATATTTCTCAGCCATTTTAAGAACTCCGTTAAATACCTCACCTTTCTTGCAAAGGTTCTTGCAATTATATTGAAAAGTTGGTTTTAACCAGTAAGCGGCACAATGCATAATAGCACGCAACATCTTATCCCCATGTTCATTGATTATCTTAGTGTATGGCCGGTATAATTCTTTATTTCCTTTGAATAAATCATTGATCCCTTTCCTTGCCTGAAACATTCCCTCATATACATAACCTACAGCAGGTTTTACATCTGAATCACACAACCGCATAAGCTTCAACAAAGAAGTCATCACTATCACTGTAATCAAACTAGTGTTCCAGAAATTTTCATTCATGATAACTTGTTTACATTCAAGCACATTTTTCACTTTCAACATCTTCTTAAAGTCACTGGATATGACCATAGCTTGCAAATCATTTTTATGATCAACAAAACTTTTTAAGGCAATAAATGTTGTACCGAAACGAGTAGCACCCGAACAGATGATTTTTGTCCAACCACGTCTTTTTCCCTGCCAATTCAAGGGTCACTTATGATTATAAATAAAAACAGTAACCCTAGATGCGAGAGTGATGATTTCTTTCACATTATACAATTCCGAAACATCCTTTAATATAAGATTAAGACAATGTGTTGCACATGGGGACCAAATAACAATACGATATCGTTCACTTAACAATAACCCAACATCTTTGTAATATCAATACAAACCTTTAACCACTTTAAGCATTATCATTCTATAACAACAAAATCGAGACATACCTTAACTTAATCCACACTTGACTATCCCTTCCTTTGCTAGTTATGCCAAACTAGCCTTATACTCACTTTCAAATAAGCACATATACTCTAAGCCATTCTATAACCTTAACATGATTACTCACATAACACATAATGTATAAAATCAATATAACATCACATTATAACAGGTTTATTACCTTGAATCCAAGCTAATAACAACAAAGCATCATCACCATCATTTCTTGACTCCTAGTCAAATCATCAAAACCTATAACACATAATATATAACACCACAAATAAGGGTTTACATAACCCATTAAACATACCCAACTTCCATTCTTAATCATCATATGATCATATCTTGATCATATGATGAATTTCCACTTTACTCATAAACTTTAACCTCATTAGAATCAAGATACAAGGTTACTTACTTGGGTAAGATCATTGATAGAGATCTTCTTTTATAAAACCAACCAACACAACCCCTAGACCAAATTAGAATAACCTAGAAACTTATGGAATTTACTTCCATATAAGCTAGCAAAACTTTGGTCTATTGGCAAGAAAGCCTTATCATCTTATAATTTGGTCACATAATACTTTATAACTTATATCTGTGACACACCAATATTTCTATAACCATAATACACATTCATGACTATTACATTGACTATCGGGTTTGACTATCCAGTCACGTAAAACCTTAATCAATTTCATCTAGGGTGGGGCCTATTTGTAAACGGAATACGGGTCTAACACCATGCCACTATAACAAAAGCACCTTTCCATCTTTCCCAATTTCCTTAATAACACCCTTTCCATATTTTCCTAGCTTCCTTAAAAACATCATCTTCTTCTATCTCTTCAATGACCACAACCTTACCACGACTACTCCTCATGTCCAGCAAAAGTTGCTCGACCAATGAAACATAATTTTCAATATAAACCTCTATTTCCTTCAACTGAGGCACATATTTCAACAACGTCACCGCATCTTCCTCAACCATTAATGGGACCAACCCGTCATCCAAAGTCTCACAAGAGATTCTAAAATACGTGAACAGAAACTTATCATCCACTAATCGTAGCTCCTCTAACATTCCAACATACTAATGAATGGAGAATAATTCACAATACATGAGGTCAACATAGTGTATATGTTCAAACTGATATCTTTAGTCTGGTGGGTTTGTAAAGTCACCATTGTAGTGGATTTTAAGCGTGAGCAATGCTTCGTTAGAATCTGGTGAGAAAAACAAATAATAACTTAAAAGTTTGAATTTAACAAAATATACAATTTACACATGCATATTCGAATAAGAATCTAGGCAAATTAAAACAACAAGTTAAAACTAAAAACAAGAGGAATCGAAGCTTACCATAAATAAGACCAAGCTCATGGGTCGGGAAATTGGGTGTTCGAATACGCCAAAGTGAATGTCCAACTACCATGTTTGATTGAGTGTGTGGATTGATTGTATGTGTGGCTTGATTATGTGTGTATACAAAAGCATTTGTGTTTGATCATATGATACTCGTAATATACAAAAGTTTATGTGTTTCAAGTTATGTCACTGTGAATAAGTTTGTCTTGGGAATGTAAACAAGGAAGTGGGTGGGATAAAAGGCGGGAAACACGGAATGACTAAAATACCCCGACCGTAAACAGTGACTAATGAAATTATCTGACGATTGTTAGCAAAAGGGACATAAATTGTGACAAAATAGAATGATGCAGTTTCTTGACGGGTTTTAATATTTATAAGTGTCTCGTTATACCTATAGTTCACTAATGCACTAGCAGGCGGTGTACCCGATCGTGTGTAGTGTAGTATTCGGTAAACCGAGGTCGTCTCAAGAGCTATGTGGCGGATTCTAATTAAGTCTAGGTGTCATGATTTTTAATTGGTTTTAAGATTGAAATGATTAATTAACTACTAAAGCAAGGGAATAAAAGAAAACAAGTAATGGGCAAGGGTGGTGATCAATAGAGGAGAAGTATGCTAACCTAGTTATTCATCCTATCAAGTTATGTTCACGTTTAATTACTTTTGAATGCTTCAAGTGGGGTTTAGGTCGCTAGGACAACATTTGGTCGATTAGTCCTAACTTATCAACAAAGGTTTCCACGGAGATCGTGCTAATACCCTTGAAAGTCCAGTTGTTTTGGTCCCTAATCCAGTCATTAAGTTCCGCTACATGCAAGATTCATAAAATGAGTGCCGGGCGCTAGCATCTTAAACACTCATCCCTAACTTCTTAAGTTCATCCAAGCGGTAGGTGATCGGTTGGTCAAATCGCGCAAGCGAAGAAGGTCGTCGGTTGGTCAATTCTTACCCTTCCCACTCGATTACTACCTACTTAGGGTCGGTTGTTCATATCTCTAAGCAACTAGACACTACCGCCATTCAAAACTACCAAAACAAGGGTAGCTACCAACAAACTATGCATGCATACACTAGAAACAATTATACGGAAGCAATATAAACATAAACAAAACAATTAAGGAATCATAACTAGGCTAGCACTAGAGGTGCTTAGCTGCTCATATTAACTGAAACAATTGATTCAATGTTTGACATAATGAAATACATGAATTGAAAGTAAAATAAATGATAAATTGCTAATGCTTATCGTTAGGGAGTGATTCCTTCCTTGGAGATGGCTCCGTATGCTCCTCAAGATCTGCCTTCAGCCTTCTACCCACGTTCTCTGATTTTGTGTGTGGAGTGAATGATGTGAAATGCAGAATTTTGGGCGGTATTTATAGGCCAGATCTGGTTACGGCGTAACTTAAGTTGAGCGTTACGCCGTAACATCAATATCTTCGTATTTTGCTCTAGAAAAGTTGGTTATGGCGTAACACATGAAATGAGTTACGCCGTATCTTCAATAAATCGTGATTACGCCGTAATTGTGGAGAGAGTTACGGCGTAGCTTGCAGCGGCGTGGAGCATCATTTGACCTAATTAGTTACGGTGTAATCCTAAGATGGAGTTACGCCGTAATCTTCAATTGAGTTGGTTTTCTGAGTCACACTTCTGTTACGGCGTAATATAAGAGAAGAGTTACGCCGTAATTACTTCAAAATGGGCATACTATCATATATCTTCAATAAACTCTCCAAATCCACGTCTCATTAGCTCCAACGCTCGTAATTTACCTGAAAGTGAAATATAGAGGAAAACAAGCGTAAATCCATATAAATGATATAAAATACGAGCATTATCGGGGGAAATTGATACTTATTATTCAGGACTATTTGATGTTATCAGTGAACAATAATGGCATTTTTATAATTAAATTTTAAGAGTGACATAAGGTCCAAAATCAGGATATCACAAGTATATTTTTGAAATTATCCTATATACTAAAAGGCAGGAACACATGTTTTTTACAAACATGTTTGTTAAAACGTGTATGAAAATAACTGGTTGAGCATTAAATGAACCTGAAACAAACAGTACACACAAACCGCGTCACTAAAACGTTTTCTCTCACTAGAAACTTCTCGACACAAGATCGATCAAGCGACACAAGATCATTGAAGAGGTCGCTTATCAAATACAAAATTGAAATTTCATGTGACCTCAAATCTTCATCTTCAAGTTAAAGGTTTTCTTTCAAAAGTACCACCCTTCTTAGGGTTTCTTATACCTGATGGGAAGATGGTGTGCCGTGGTCGGTAGCAGCGTTGCAGCTAGGATTCCGGTGAGTTAAAGAAAGGCGGTACAGGAATTGAGTGAAGGTTTTCTAATATCGCAAGGTTTATTTTTTTCTTTATTATTATAAATATTCAATCGTTTTTTGTTTTGATTATGTATTTTTTATTTTATTTATTTATTTTATTTTTTTAGGAATTGAGTGACCAATTGAGATTATGGGGTCAGCGACGTTCGTGGAACATTTGGGAAATAGATTCGTGTTTAATGATTGGTAAGTTAAATACCCTTTTGGTTAATGTATGATTTTGTATTTGACGTAATTATATTCTTGGATTAGTTTTGGTGTTGACGATTACTACTTCATTGTGTTGGTTTCTATTTTTAGAAAGTGATTTTGCTTTAGATCTTGAATTTGAGGTTTTTTTTTGGAAATTTGAAGATTGATATGTTTGTTATGTCTTAATCTTGAATAGGGTTCTTCAAAGGGTTGCGTAAAGCTTTGACCAGCTTCTTCGGGCTCTTCAGGTGTGTAAAAGAGGTTTCAGTATTTTCAGTTTGATATAAGAAGGTATGTTGGAAGGGAGGTCTTTCATGGTTTCGAACTTTACCATCAAAGGGAGAATACTTGGTTTATGAGTAACTGCAGGATTGAAAGGATCGAATCTCATGAAAAATGCCGTTTGGAATTCAAAGTTGAAGAAGTCGTCCACGCTAGAAAGATTTACAATCAGTCCAGTGGTTTTCGGTAAACAGGTCCCAACTTTCCCTTCCAAATGTTGTTTTATGATTATATATTGTTGCTAGAATCAACAACCCTTAAAATTGCAATTACGTAGCAGAACCAAGCACCCCTTGAAACTTTAGTTTTGCAGCCATAAAAATTACAGAATATTCTATGTTAGATTACTTGACGTACAAGGATACATATTGTAAACCGACTAGGGTATCCTTGAGCCTATAAAGTCATAGCATCACAATCACGTTCATTATATTGAAGCGACCTAAAGTGTCGTTTGAAAAATCACATCGTTTGATTTAATAAAACAATCGAGTTTATAAAGTAGGTCCCAAATGAAAATCAATTTGTGCGGAAATAAGTTTGTTACAATTCAAACGATGTTTTAAAGTACATAAAACACAAGTGAGACACGTCGTCATCACGACTCCATGAAGTCCAAATGCATGCCATGAAGTGAATGCCTTAGATACGAGATAAAAACATGCTAAAAGTGTCAACACAAAGGTTGAGTGAGTTCATAGAGTTTGTTTTGAAATGTAAAGCCTTCAAAATCGTTTATGCGGCAAAGGCATTGTAAATCCACCCGCCAAGTTCCGCCCATACAAAACTTGCAACTGTGTATTCACAACCCATTGCCAAAATGTGTATAGTTTATGTTCAAACATATGATTTCAAATGAATTCACAATAGTACCTAACTCGACGTGAAACGATAGCACTTAAACAATAAAACTAGACCTAATGTATCGGTAGTCAATGATTTAGAGCGTTATCTGACGTAGAACCATAGCACATAATCAATAGCACCTAACTCAATGTATCGATAGTCAAGCGATTTAGAGCGTTATCTGACGTAGAACCGTAGCACGCAAACAAGAACAATTGATATAGTATAACCTTTGATTTAGAAACAATGGTAATCATGGTAGCATTTAGCCTTAAAATCTAAAGTACTTATGAAAATAGTTAAGCATGTATCTCCCCAAACGATACAAAACAATTGAAAGTGGGGCTATGAAAACTCACTTGATAAACGGTGTGATGACAAGAGTGAGTACACCGAGGTATAATGTGATCGTTAACGGGACCTATTACGAATGATATGATATGTAATGAGTTGCAATGTAATGTTATGCATGCATTTAGTATGTTATTTATACCATTTGCGAGTTTTGAAAATAATACTTTTCGTCGAAAAATACTCTTTTGACGTCTTGACCAATCAAAAATCACTTTACAAGTTTTTACGTCAAAATGTCATCCTACAATGGTTTTTATAATGATTTATGGTGAAATTTTCACTTTTAAATAGCAAAACAATGTCGTCGAAATTTTTATGAAAGTAACAAAATGGCTCAGAAAAACTAGTCGTAAAATAGTGTACGTCGATCGTTAGAAACGAACTCGACGGTTTTGGAAAGTATGTATCGAAATCTAGAAGTTTCGATTCGGAGTTTTCGTCATAAAGGTCTCGAACATAAAGATAATAAGGGTTAAAGATAGTGATTTTGGCTAATTGTAGTGCAAAAAGTGAGTTTCGCCAAGTTTAAACATCCGTAATTAATTTATTATAACTCCGCTATACAAACGACATGTCGTTTTGAAAAATATGCTCGGTGATCTTGATTTTACTAGAAGACAATTCGTTCCAAAAGTTTCACATCATGGTTAAAACAGCCTCAAACATGGTCGTTCTGATTACCGTAACACTTGTATCGTAGAAATAATATAGTTTTTCGAAAATAATAGTTACGGCAATTTTATAAAAGCGTGCATATCTTTGTCGTTTCAAATCCGTTTTCTCGTATAATCGTCCTTAGCCGTATCAAAGTATACTAATATATTTTTGATAAGTCGAAATAATTTGTGAAGCTTAAGGCTCGTTTTGACTCGAACAAAGTAAAAACATGTTCTTGAAATTTGAAAAATAATATATTTAAATCGTCAAACTTGTAAAATCCATAACTTCTTCGTTATAACTCCGTTTTTATCCGTTCAAGCGACCACGGATTCGTTTTAAAGTATATTTTCTAAATATCAAGGCCAAAAAGTCGTGCCTACTGTCGGTTTTCCAGAAAATCAAAACAAGGACAGAACACTTTTTATAGTTATCGAAAATAGTTTTCTCGGACAAAACCTATTCTAATCCCTTCAAATCAACTCCAAAGCTAATCTAATCCTACCATACACCTTCTTAGGGTGTCATGGGTTCCTAATCATCATCAAGACCAATGAATACCAAGGGGATAATTATAGGATGACCATATATATATATAACTCCAAAATCATGTAAAATGGTATAAATCACATATGTCTTGCATGTTGGTCCAAAATGAAAAGATACATATGAAATGAAAAGGAAACATGAAAATGATAGAAACATGCTTACAAGTGAATATGATGAGGTGCAAGTAACAAGGTTAAGCCTAAACACTCTTGGTTTTATTTCAAAACCTAATAAAGAGTATTAACTAGATTGTAAAAACTTGGACTTGAAAAAAATTTGATCCTTTTGAGCTCTTGAAGTGGCGGTTATGGAGGAAACAAAGAGAGAAAAGAAACTTTTAACTTGTCTTGAAGAATTTTGAGATGTATGAATGAATAAATGAAGACTTTAGGTAATGTACACTTATACAATCAAAGAAATTTTACTAACACCAACTAAATGCCAACCTCTAAGGGCGGATTTTTGGGATTATGGTTTCATTATATATATTTTTTTTTTTTTTTTTTTTATATTGTATATAATTGTGTAGATATTTAATAAAAGTGTATAAGTAAAGGTGTAGTTAAATGTAACTTTTTTGGTACAAGTAAGTTTTAATAGATCAAAATAGAATGTAATGAGATAATAAAAATTGTAAAATACATTCCTTGTGAAATTTGAGTGATATAAAAATTATCGTGTAGTTTTAAGAAAACGTCGTAATAATTTAACTTTAACGATTTATGTACCAAATAAATTCAAAACACTAGTTAAACTCAAAATATAGTTTTATAACTAAATGTAAGTATAAAAATATGTCGGGATCATTTTTGAAAGTAACGGATTAAATGTTCAAAATAATAACTCACGCGATAACGTTTATTTAATATAAAAATTACGCGATTAATGTGAAATGAAATGTCATGAATGAACTATCATGATGCAAATGATGTCAATGAAATGTAGACTAATCTTAGTCCATATGAAATGTTCGTGATGATATGATCATGAATTCGCCGCTAAACCTTTAAGGTTACGCGAATTTGGAACACGTAAACCAAGTTTACGATAAATGTTGAAATAGTGAGGCATAAATTGTTTTGAGAAATGACCTGAAATTGCGAGTTGTCACATTCGCCCATCCAAAAAGGAATTCAGTCCCTGAATTCAGTTAGTGTTGGTCTATCGAATTTTCGAGTTTGTGATGAACAACGAGGAGAAAAGACATGGAGAAGTGTCGTTACGGTTATCGATGATTGAGAGCGCATAAAACATCGTAGTAAAGAAAATATCGGATGAATCTCTCATAAGTAACACTTTGAATTGGAACATGTGAAAGTTTTGCTTGCACTAAGATTTATAAATAACTGCTCCCAACATAACGTGATCCCTCCAGAATTAGACATAGTTAGCTAGGCTATGTATAATTAAGGAACGATGACGTGACGTTCGGTTTAGTTGTTATAACTCTCAATGTTTACAAGGATTTAAACCGTGTCGTTAAAATGATAATTAAAGAAAAAGAAAGTAAGATTCTCGTAAGTAATAACATATCGGAAAGAAAATAAGTACGATAGATGAGAATATTTTACAACGAATGGTTTAGCAAAAGTAGTACATCTTAAGTCATAAGATTAGGATACGATGAAAGACATAAACTTAGTACGACATAGTACATAAGGAAAATTAAGACATTAGTTTCGAATTTCTTGATCTTCTGCGTTGTTGTGACCATGACGAGCTTCTCCTCCTTGTAACATGTATGCATTCCCATGAGCACCTTCGACTTGTTGACCTTGGTTTTGAGGACATTGATTCCGATAGTGTCCTTGCTCCCACATCCGAAGCATGTGACTACGGCTTTGCCCTTACAGTCCTTAGCAAGGTGTCCTACTTTGTGACAGCTAAAGCATATACCACATGGACCATTATGATGTAGCGTGCATTGGTGGCATCGCGGTAAGTTTCCTGCATAAGCTCTTCCCCTGGTTGGTGCAGCAACATAGACCCTGGCGACTTCTTGTCTTCTATTCTGTTGTTGATGATGGTTAGTGTTACGGTTTTGGTTGTTGTTGTTATAACCTCCTTGGTCGTCTTCCCATTTTCTTTTGTTGTGGTTGATTTGGTTATCGTCGTTGTTGTTGTTGTTGTTTTGGTTATTGTTGTAGTTGGTGCGGTTGTTGGTATTGTTGTTACGGTTGGTGTTGGTGGTGTTGCCCCTCTTTACTACTTGTGCCATAAGCTTTTGAGACAATCGAATAGATTCCTCAATCGTTTGCGGGTCAGAAGAAGTCACGTCACCTTGAATAATTTCGGGAAGTCCTTCAATGAAAGCCTCCAGTAGCTTCTCATTATCCGAAACCATAGATGGGCATAACACGGCCAATTCTTGAAACCTTCGAATGTAAGTGTCAATATCGTACCCAATAGTCATTAGTTCATAGAATTACATCTCCAACTTTTTCACTTCCGCATGCGAGGACAAAACTTCTTAGTCACCAAACCCTTGAATTGCTCCCAAGTAAGCTTGAAAGCATTCTCCATTCCCATCGGTTGAGCATATGAGTTCCACCACGACAATGCTCCATCGAGTAGTGTACTTGTAGCATACTTGACCTTACTATCATCCGGCAATTACAAAGCAAAACACGGACTCAATTTCTCAAACCATCGCACCATGGCGGTGGCTCCTTGATCCCTTTAAACTTAGTGGGATCTCCACTTTTGAAATCCTTATAAAACGACTTTTAACTCCGGATCCTCCTGCATTTCACATGGCAAGAAGAAGCCTTGCGGCTTCAAAGAATAGACCATGACCTCGGCGGCGGCAGCCCACCGTTTCCCTTTCAATCCTTAATGCCTCTGCTACACTATCCCTTACCAACTTTTGAATAGCCGCTTGGGTCATTACAGGTGTGGCTTTCTTCGGCGCCATATCTTCTTCAAAATAAAAGGAAAGGTAAGATGTAACAAAGTCCTATGTTAATAATAAGCGCTCTAAAGAGATGTGATAAGAGATAATAAGTTTGAGGTTATTTTTCAAAATGATCGACGGTTTCCGAAAAGATGGGTTATGAGGTGTCGTAAGTGCTTCAAATGTATGATGGTTTAGTGACTTAATGTGTGAATAAAGTGTAACTCGACATGTTAGTGGTGAAACAAGGAGTGAGAGTGACTTTGCCGTACTTAAAGGTTTATCTCAGCATTCGACGTTATCGGTGATGAGTCAACTGATATAAAAATTATGATAGGGAATGACAAAGTATTCACCACATTAGAGTATGAGGAAATGATAATGGGATGGGAATTTAAAGGCATCCATGTGACAATCGATGTGAAATGAAAGTGAATAACTCGAAAAATGTACGTATAAACCGCATGTGAAGTGAACTTCGCACTTATGATGAAATGATGAGATGCTATGATGATGTAGTTATAGTCTAGGGTCAATGATGCAACCTAGTTCTCTATAATCAAGCTCGATGCCAATCATCACACCCCAAATTACATTTTGCGTGAATGGAATTCACGGGATTGTTGTCATAGCATCACAATCACGATTATATTGAGCGACCTAAAGTGTCGTTTGAAAAAACATCGTTTGATTTAATAAAACAATCGAGTTTACAAAGTAGGTCCCAAATGAAAATCAATTTGTGCGGAAATAAGTTTGTTACAATTCAAACGATGTTTTAAAGTACGTAAAACACAAGTGAGACGCGTCGTCATCACGACTCCATGAAGTCCAAATGCATGCCATGAAGTGAATGCCTTAGATACGAGATAAAACATGCTAAAAGTGTCAACACAAAGGTTGAGTGAGTTCATAGAGTTTGTTTTGAAATGTAAAGCCTTCCAAAATCGTTTATGCGACAAAGGCATTGTAAATCCACCCGGTTCAAGTTCCGCCCATACAAAACTTGCAACTGTGTATTCACAACCCACCGCCAAAATGTGTATAGTTTATGTTCAAACATATGATTTCAAATGAATTCACAATAGTACCTAACTCGACGTAGAACGATAGCACTTAATCAATAAAACTAGACCTAATGTATCGATAGTCAATGATTTAGAGCGTTATCTGACGTAGAACCATAGCACATAATCAATAGCACCTAACTCAATGTATCGAGAGTCAATCGATTTAGAGCGTTATCTGACGTAGAACCGTAGCACGCAAACAAGAACAATTGATATAGTATAACCTTTGATTTAGAAACAATGGTAATCATGGTAGCATTTAGCCTTAAAAATCTAAAGTACTTATGAAAATAGTTAAGCATGTATCTCCCCAAAACAAGACAAAACAATTGAAAGTGGGGCTATGAAAACTCACTTGATAAACGGTGTGATGACAAGAGTGAGTACACCGAGGTATAATGTGATCGTTAACCGGACCTATTACGAATGATATGATATGTCATGAGTTGCAATGTAATGTTATGCATGCATTTCGTATGTTATTTATACCATTTGCGAGTTTTGAAAATATTACTTTTCGTCGAAAAAATACTCTTTTGACGTCTTGACCAATCAAAAATCACTTTACAAGTTTTTACGTCAAAATGTCATCCTACAATGGTTTTATAATGATTTATGGTGAAATTTTCACTTTTAAATCGCAAAACAATGTCGTCGAAATTTTCTTGAAATTAACAAAATGGCTTTGAAAAACTAGTCGTAAAATGGTGTACGTCGATCGTTAGAGAACGAACTCGACGGTTTTGGAAAGTTTGTATCGAAATCTAGAAGTTTCGATTCGGAGTTTTCGTCATAAAGGTCTCGAACATAAAGATAATAAGGGTTAAAGATAGTGATTTTGGCTAATTGTAGTGCAAAAAGTGAGTTTCGGCCAAGTTTAAACATCCGTAATTAATTTACTATAACTCCGCTATACAAACGGCTTGTCGTTTTGAAAAATATGCTCGGTGATCTTGATTTTATTAGAAGACAATTCGTTCCAAAAGTTTCACATCATGGTTAAAACACCTCAAACATGGTCGTTATGACTACCGTAACACTTGTATCGTAGAAATAATATAGTTTTTCGAAAATAATAGTTACGGCAATTTTATAAAAGCGTGCATATCTTTGTCGTTTCAAATCCGTTTTCTCACGTATAATCGTCCTTAGCTTCGTATCAAAGTATACTAATATATTTTTGATAAGTCGAAATAATTTGTGAAGCTTAAGGCTCGTTTTGACTCGAACAAAGTAAAACATGTTGTGAAATTTCGAAAATAATATATTTAGTCGTCAAACTTGTAAAATCCATAACTTCTTCGTTATAACTCCGTTTTTATCCGTTCAAGCGGCCACGGATTCGTTTTAAAGTATATTTTCTAAATATCAAGGCCAAAAGTCGTGCCTACTGTCGGTTTTCCAGAAAATCAAAACAAGGACAGACCACTTTTATAGTTATCGAAAATAGTTTTCTCGGACAAAACCTATTCTAATCCCTTCAAATCAACTCCAAAGCTAATCTAATCCTACCATACACCTTCTTAGGGTGTCATGGGTTCCTAATCACCATCAAGACCAATGAATACCAAGGGGATAATTATAGGATGACCAAATATATATATAACTCCAAAATCAAGTAAAATGGTATAAATCACATATGTCTTGCATGTTGGTCCAAAATGAAAAGATACATATGAAATGAAAAGGAAACATGAAAATGATAGAAACATGCTTACAAATGAATATGATGAGGTGCAAGTAACAAGGTTAAGCCTAAACACTCTTGGTTTTATTTCAAAACCTTATAAAGAGTATAAACTAGATTGTAAAACTTGGACTTGAAAAAAAATGATGATCCTTTGAGAGCTCTTGATGTGGCGGTTATGGAGGAAACAAAGAGAGAAAAGAAACTTTTAACTAACTTGAATTATTTTGAGATGTATGAATGAATAAATGACCTTTAGGTAGTATACACTTATACAATCAAAGAAATTTTACAACTCCATTAAATGCCAACCCCCCAGGGCGGATTTTTGGGAGATTGGTTATCCCATTTTTATATTTTTTTATTTTTTTTTAATTTGTATATAATTGTGTAGATATTTAATAAAAATGTATAAGTAAAAGGTGTAGTTAAATGTAACTTTTGGTACAAGTAAGTTTTAATAGATCAAAATAGAATGTAATGAGATAATAAAATTGTAAAATACATTCCTTGTGAAATTTGAGTGATATAAAAATTATCGTGTAGTTTTTAAGAAAACGTCGTAATAATTTAACTTTAACGATTTATGTACCAACTAAATTCAAAACACTAGTTAAACTCAAAATATAGTTTTCATAACTAAATGTAAGTATAAAAATATGTCGGGATCATTTTTGAAAGTAACGGATTAAATGTTCAAAATAATAACTCACGCGATAACGTTTATTTAATATAAAAAATTACGCGATTAATGTGAAATGAAATGTCATGAATGAACTATCATGATGCAAATGATGTCAATGAAATGTAGACTAATCTTAGTCCATATAAAATGTTCGTGATGTTATGATCATGAATTCGCCGCTAAACCTTTAAGGTTACGCGAATTTGGAACACGTAAACCAAGTTTACTATAAATGTTGAAATAGTGAGGCATAAATTGTTTTGAGAAATGACAAATTGCAAGCTATTTAAGTTAGTTTGGTTAGAGTACATCGATCCAACAAGTGGTATCGAGCTTGTGTGGAAACTCGACTAAGAAGAAACCCTAAAACCTACAATGAACCTAAAGATGTAGATCGATTCTTCTCCATCACCTTCCATCACCTCAATGAGGATTCACGTAATCAAGAAGAGCGAATCGATCTATGGTGTATGAAGATGAGGCGATACATTGCCATTACGAGACCATTCTCTATGGAATGTAATTGTCGATGGCAATGAAGTAGTTCCGAACACGTAGATGTTCTGGACAACCCAAGCACCTAAGGCGGTTTACCAAGAAGAACCTTAAGGAATCAAGAGAAAGCACTAAATATTCTCTTGGCGCCATTCGAGATGGTCATCTTCTCAAGTTCCATGATGCTAAAGATGCTAAGCGACTCACGCACTCAAGACCAGATTTGGAGGGAATGAAGCATCTAAGAAGATGCACAGAAATCTGTTGAAGCAACAGTTTGAAACTTTCACTGTTGGTGAAATAGAGAGTCTTGATGCTGCATATGATAGATTTCAAAATCTCCTCAATATGTTGGAGTTATACCAAGCAGAAGTATCAGTTGAAGATGGTAATTTGAAGTTTCTAAGAAGTTTGCCATCCACATGGCATGTAATTGCTACTATGATCAGAGGACAACCATACTTGGATGTCATGGACTTTGATGATATCTACAATCATTTGAAGGTCTATGAGCATGAGATGAATGGTCAACCAAATTCTAAGTCTCACAATATTGCTTTTCTATCATCTGAAAAGAGGGGCAGTACTTCAACCAAAAGTACTGCTTCTCCAACTCAAAGTTCTGTGACTCAAAGTATTGTCTCATATGCTGCTTCCACCTACTACTATGCATTCAGATGAAGTTGTGTGTTCTTTCTTTGCACAACAAGCTTCTTTACCGTCGCTTATGAAGAAGATCTCTCCCAGTTGATGAGGATGCTTTAGAAGAGATTGATATCGGTGGCAAGTTGCTTTGATCAACGCAAGGATCAAGAAGTACATGAAGAAAACGGAAAGAACATTGATTTCAAACCAAAGCAGGGTAACTTTGACAAATCCAAAATTGAATGCTTGATTGTCAAAAGATCGACACTTTGCAGGAGTGCGGGTTTGCTAAGTATCAAGCAAGCAGGATGACCGAAAAACAAAACCGAGCTAAAAGAAATCCCATTCTTGAAACAAACGTTTTGGTTGCTCAAGAAAATTTGTCGAAGTTGGTGGAGTGAAGAATTTGATGATGAACCAATGACTTCTTGTATGGTAGTTGTGGAAGAAGTGGTTGAAGATTCGGTGAGAAGAGTTGGATCGAGCACTATTTTGATGAGGAAGTTGATCATCTTTGCTTTGGAATCGGAGATGGGTTTGGAGGATTCGACCGAGCTTGGAGTGTGAAGATGATCCTGTTCTACTAGCAATGGTAGCTACTTCACCAAGTTCACCCCTATCTCCGAGGTATGCTCAAATTGTCATGATTTCTATCAAAACGCTAAATAATTATGTGTTTGAAAGAGATAATAGTGTTAAGGCTAGGTCCGAGGGTGGTGGTTATCAAATTACTTTAGAGTCTATGGAAGCTAAAATTATAACACATGAAAATAATGAAATGGCTTGGGGTGAAAAGTATGAACAACGGATTACCGGCTAAAACTTAGTGAATGGAAACTAAAGCGTAAAATTCTTGAAATTGATAAATTAACTAAGGAGAGATGATCCGTTAGAAAAGTTTCTTTGGAACGAATGCTGTGCATCACATGTTACTTATGTTGAAAAACAAAGAAGATCATACATTAGAACTGGCTTAGGTTTTGGTATGGACTTTGATAACATAGAAGAAAACACATCTAGTGATCAGGGTGATTTTGAGGATGTAACCACTAGTGATGATGAACTCATTAATTATGTAGACACATCTAGTAATGAGGATTTAATTAGTGAGCCACCTCCTGAGTATAAGAAAGACAAGGGATATAATGCTATCCCACATCCCATTAGTCATCAACCCATAAGACCTGATGTTTCACGTTTTGGTGTAGACAGTTTAGAGTTTAGGAAAAAGCTTCTTGGTCAATCTAGGTCTGAAACCCCAAAAGAAACTGTTGAAAACAATTTTCAAAGTCAGCGGTACCTTCTACTCAAAGTCTTGCTCCACAAGCGATACCTTCAGAAAAACCTTTTCAAAACAAGATCTTGCTAAACCTTTTGGGATAATTTTGGTCAAAACAGGTTTAATCATTCACCTAGAAGGCACAATACTTTTGGTCATACACATAAAAGAAGTCATATTGGGAGTATGGGTGAAAAACTATGTTTTGTGTGTTTTAGTCCTAATCATTTAATCAAGGATTGTGAACATCATTCAGAATATCTTAGGAAATTTTCAAATAATAGGTCTGCTAACCATAAACCTAGAGAGAACAAACCAGTTTGGAATAATTCTAATAGGGTCAATCACATGCTTTTACAAGATTTAATGGCACATTAACAAAGAAGAGCTTATGAAGAAGCAAAGAAAAGACTAATCTTTGAGTATTCTCACAAGATTGGACGAGATTTTTGACCAAAGCTTCTTTGCCGCACCGATGATGACTTTAGATGATTTGGATGATCCTACCATGCCCGGATTAGAGGAAACCGATGATGAGTTTGCGAGATGAAGGTATTTTCTCGATTCCAATGAAGATCTTGATTTAACTAACTTGGATGATGCGTATGGAGTTCCACGGTCTCAATCTTAAGGATTCATAAGAATCATCCTCTCGATCAAATCATTGGTCCTTCTACTCGGAGTGATGACAAGACACAAGGCTAAGAGTTTTACTAAACCTCATAATGCTCTACTTAGCTTTGTCTACAAACGTAGCAGTGAATCATAAGGACCATCAAACATGTCTGCTCACTTGCTTTATTTCTCGAGAGGAACCCAAGAATATTGCTCAAGCATTGACAAAAGAAAGTTGGGTTGAAGCTATGCAAGAAGAATCATACAATTCAAACTTCAAGAAGTTTGGGTATTATGTGATCTTCGGATGGGAAGAAAGTTATTGGAACCGGATGGGTTTTCGAGTCAAGAGATAAAAGAGGTAATTTCATCAAGAACAAGGCAAGGTTAGTAGCTCAAGGCTACGCACAATAAGAAGGAGTAGATTATGATGAAGTATTTGCTCTGTAGCAAGAATTGAAGCTATTAGAATATTTCTTGCATTTCTTGCATATATGGGATTTCGGGTTTACGGATGGATGTCAAGAGTGCCTTTCTATGGTACTATAACGTAAGAAGTTTATGTTAAACAACCTCTAGTTTTGAATATCCTAAACATCCTAACAAAGTTTATAAGGTGGTTAAGGCTCTTTATGGCCTTCATCGCTCCTAGAGCTTGGTATGAGAGGCTCTCCACATTTTATTACAACATGGTTACTGTAAGGGAGCTATAGACAAGACTCTGTTATCAAGAGAGACAAGAAGGATATCATGTTAGTTCAAGTCTATGTTGATGATATCATCTTTGGAGCTACTAAACAATCTATGGTTAAGGAGTTTGAGCGGTGATGCGAAAGAATTTCGAGATGAGTTCAATGGGTGAGTTAAATTTCTTTTGGGACTTCAAGTTAAGCGGTCAAAGGAGGAATTTTCATAAGTCAAGACAAATATGGATCGACATACTTAAGTTCAATTTTGATGATATGAAGTCCATCACTACACCTATTAAATCAATTAACTCATTGGGCAAGGATGAAGATGGCCACCCGTTGAAGTCAAGTTATATAGATCAATGATTGGTCATCTTATGTATTCTCACCGCATCTAGACACGATATCATGTTTGCGGTTTGTTTATGTGCAAGATATCAAGTCTCACCAAAGATTTCTCATATGAATGTAGTGAAGAGAATTTTACATTATTTGAAACAACAACCTAAGTTAGGGTTGTGGTATCGAGTGATTCACCTTTTCACTTGGAGGCTTTTTCGGATAGTGATTATGCGGTGACAATTATGACGGAAGATCAACCACGGTGGATGCCAATATCTTGGAAGAAGATTAGTTTCATGGCGGTGTAAAAGCAAACAATTGCAAAGAACATCATCATCAAGTCGAATATGCGGTCACGCAGTTGTTGTGGACAAGTTACGTGGATGCGTAATCAACTATTGGATTATGGGTTCAACTTCAAAATACTCCTATCAATATTGATAATGAGATTACTATCTCAGATTGTGAAGAATCCACTATCATTCCAAGACTAAGCACATTCAAATTAGGCATCATTTTATCGAGATTGCTATGAGCACGGGCTCATTAATGTGGTCAAGGTTCACACAGATGATAATGTAGTGACTTACTCACCAAAGGCTTTGATGTTTCAAGATTTAATCACTTGGTGGTAAGTATTGGCATGATTAACTCTTGAGCTACGTTTAAGGGAGGACTATTAGTATTAGTATTAGTCCCGTATTGTTTGAGGAGGATATTTATGTATACTTAGCTTCTACGGAGGATTTTGGAAAAGCTTGTTTTTATGAAAGTCTTGCTTGGGAAAGATCTTGCACACGTGGAAAGTATTGTTTGTCTTATTGAAGCTTGTTCCAACGGTAATATTGAGGGTAATTCTACTAACGGTAACTTTGTTATTATAGGTAGTGATTTTTCAAATCTCACCTATAAATAACTACTCTCCGATTTTCCCTTTCATCTTGATATTATCATATCTTTTCCATATTTCTCTCACCATCTCTTTATTATTCGATTCTATCTTTAATGATGTTTAACCTTTTTTTTCTGTAATTTTAATTTAATTTGGCTGTTGAACTGATTAAAATTTAACAGGTTTAACTTTTTTTATTTTGTATATTTCTTTTTAAAAATGTTATTTATTTATTTTTTAAATTTAATAACTGAAAAATTAGTTTCTTTGAAAAAATGAAAAAAAAAATATATAATGGTGGGTGGAGATCAAACAACATGTGAAAAGGGATAGTTTTGGTGTGTATAAGATGATGAAGTGACAATGAAAATGTGGTTTTGACATGCAATAATACCTGACACTCTAAGACTAGTAAGAGTGAGAGTGAGTTATCGTGAAGTGAGGCTCACCTCACTCGTGAGATCCAAAACACAGACCACCCTCACGCACCACATAAACAAAAAAATGAAGAGAAAAGGTGCCCGGTCAACTTAAGTGTTTTAATAATTTTTGTGGTTTGTAAGTGTGTGTGAGGTATTTAGTGGGGTATATCTGAATAAAGTGAGTATTTTAATAAAATGTGAGAGTAAAGTGACCAATATGGGATGATTAAGAATGTGCCAATTATTCTTAAAACGTGGACTTTGAATACTAATCCGCTTAAAGAGGATTTGACTAATATTCCGATATGGGTTAAATTCCATGATGTGCCCCTTGCTATGATTTCTGATGATGGTCTCAGCCTCCTAGCTACATTGATTGGTATGCCAAAAATGTTAGATTCTTACACTAGTCAAATGTGCTTGGAATCATGGGGTCGAAGTAGTTTTGCTAGGTGCTTGATTGAACTTAAGGCATATCAGGTTCTTAGGGAGAGCATCACTGTTGAGATACCATTACTTGATGGGACAAGATCTACTATTGAAAAGATTCGGGTTGAATACGAATGGAAACCGCCTCGGTGTGATACGTGTAAATTGTTTGGTCATCTGTTGATTGATTGTCCTAATCATCCCACTTCCTACTCGGCCTAAACCGATTGTTAATGATGGTTATCAAACCGTCATTAACAAGAATTAGGAAGTAGAATGGTGGTCCAAGTGTTCCGAGTAAGGAGGTTTTACTAAAATGGGTCCTAAATTTAGGTATAAACCTAAAGCCTACTCCGAACCCAAGAAGATGGATAATGCGAAGAAAGCCAGCGATGTGGCTAATGCGAGTGGGGCGAAGATTACTACATCTAATCCTTTTCTTTGCACTAAATACGATCGATTCCGATGAATGTGGCAATCCTACGATGTAGAGGATTACGGTAATACAATGGAAGCAAAGGAGGTTGGGTCTCGAGACAGTAATGTATCACAAGATTCGCATGAGTGATTCGATGGAAGCTAACGAGGTTGGTCCAACCCCTATTGTTGAGAAAATTGAGGAGTTTGAAAAGCTTCTTATAGATGGGAAAACTAATCTTGTTGATGATAATGGTAATCCTATTAAAAAGGTTGATTATCAAGGTTATAATAAGGATTTCCCGTCTACTTCTTTTACTAAGAGGGTTAACCCATTCATTAAGGTGGGAGAGATTGTGGATTTTGATAGTGATGAAGAGGAGGTTGTGAACACCTTTGATGAGTCGAGTAATCTATTTGGTGGTGGTCATGATCGCGAAGATGATTATGATAACTATGCGGATCAGGTTTACGATCTTTCAGGAATTTGGATGCCTATTATGACACGTGACGGTGTCAGCTCCGGCCTTGGAAGGAAGTAATTTTATCTCCATATGAGTCTAATGTTATCTTTTGAGTAGTGGTTTATTTTCTTATCTGAGAGAATATGAAGTATCTTGTTATGTAAAACTTTTCGCCATGTAAAGGTCGAGATATGGGATTCACCCATATCCTTTCAGACTTAAACGCTTTTTGGAGTAATATATTTAGGGTCTTTGACCTTTTACCCAAAAAGTGACCACTACGGGTGAAAGATGAGAGAGAGTGAATAGAAGTGAAAGGAAAGAGAAAATTGAAGTGACGTTGGTGTATAAGATAAGAGTCTAGTCACCATTCCCTTAGCCTAATGTTCGGTAGTTTCCAAAAATATTTGTTAGCTTTATTTTTTGTTTTCTTTGATGCACGTTATGTAATCCTAAATCGTTATATTGTAGGATATGATCTCAAGTATTCTCTAATGTGAAGGTTCGAAAAAGGCATATTGACCACTTGCATATTACTACACGATTCGAACCACTAATTATTAATAAGTCGTTTTAAAAAATATAATAAATAAATAAATGAAAAGAAGAAGAAAAAGGAAAAAGAATTTCCTCCTTTTTGGTTAATTTCTCCCTTTCAGTGACATGCGTTTGCGACCAAACTAATTTTAAAGAAAACAGTAAAACGTGATACATAATCCCTTTTTACATTGAAAACCATAGAAAAAAAATACATAAGAAAAATGCTGGAAACTATGTTCTTTCAGTCGTCATAATTAGAGGGGTGGGTGTGGTTGTACACCATAAACTCTTCATCACTGCCATCTCAGCGCCACATCAGCATAACAAACCTTCACAACTAACAACAAACCTAAACAAACCCCCTCTCTCATAACAAACCTCAACATCTTCATTTGAGTCTCACCATTACCACTTTATTTTTTTATTCAAATTTCCAAATAAAATAATTTCATATCATTGAAAATAAAAATACAATACATAACACAATAATAATAAAAATAAACACGATACGTAAAAAAAACGACACGGGAAAAAAATACAAAACATACTAATAATAAGAAATCTAAACATTTTGCTAGTCATTTTTTATAAAAAATACAAATAACATTTTTCATAATTTTTTTTAAAAAAAATAACAAATAAAACTTAACTGATAAATTTTTTTATCAACCAAATTCCAACTCATGCAGCCCAATTCCAACCAGTCCCAAAAAAAAATAAAAAAATACATTGTCTTCTTCAAACTTTCCTGCACATTCTCACACACACACATATTACACACATACACAATATATATTGAAAAAAGAAAATAAAAGAAAAAACTTTGTCAGAGTAATTGCTTCGTCGTCACCACGACGAATCCCTCCACAGCGAGCCACGATGAAGAAGGGCAGTGTGGCGGCGAGGCACGGCGAACCGCCACATCAGCTCATGGCGAGCCACGATTTTGCTACACCCTCCGCTCTTAGTTTTGTTTCAGTTTTTACGTATCGTATTTTTTGGGAGATTATAAGTGCAAAAGTCTTGAAATCTTTTGTAATCCCTTCACACGATTTTTTCCTCAATCTCCAAATGGTCACCACAGCAGCCCACCGACCATGCCCCACCCAAAATGTGACACGTGTCCCAACCACCAATACACCTTTATCTTCTCACTTTTCAATATAACCTCTTATCACAAGAACCCATGGCCACGATGTGACATAAAGGTCGTTGTCTTTTTGTTTTTGTACTTTTTAAAAATTTAAATTTAAAAAAAAACGTGAGAAAAAATTAATTAATTTTTTTAAAAAACGTAATTTTTAAAAAATTTAATTTTTAAAAATTTTAAATTTTTTAAAAGAAAGCGTAAATTTTTTAAAAAACGTAATTTTTTAAAAAAAAAAACGTAAAATTTAAAAAAAAAAAAAGCGTAAAATTTTTTAATTTATTTTAAATTTTTTTTAAAAAACGTAATTTTTTTTTTTATAAAAACGTAAAAATTTTAAAATTTTTAAATTTTTTTTAATCTCACATGGCTCACAGTAGTTTTGTATTTTTTATTTATTATTTTTTTTTTTTTTTGTCTTTTCAGACGCGATAAACGCAAGTTGAGTAGTCGTCGGTTCTTGTGATTTTGGTGGTTATTTTGGTAGAATAAAAAGTAAAAGTGTCTTTCCTTATAACACGTGTCACATTTGGGTGGAACTGGAATGAGTGGTCACAAGCACGACCATTTGGAGATTGAGGAAAAAATTGACCACGAAGATGACTAAAAAGATTTTGGCTGACTTTTTGATCTTTCTTTTATTTTATTAAAGCTTTAATGAAAAAAATTACCCAACGGTAAAAAGTATGTTTGAGTGACTGGGGATGCCTTGGGATTTGAAAATATCTTTAACTCTTTTGTATTAGGGTCCCTCTATTCCAACCCTCCCTCACATAAAATTGCACCTTTGTCTGGGAATATTCCTTTGTCCTCCGTTTTTTTCAAGACAACACGTTTTTGTCGGTTCGTTCAGATTTACAGCAGTTTTAAGCGTTTGAACATTATTAAACTTTATATTCTGATTCTGCGTTTTCGCGTTTATAAACTTTTGATATAAACAAAATTATAAAATAAAAAAAAAAAAAAAAAAAAAAAAAAAAAAAAAAGGGGGTTCTCAATAACGAAACAGGGAGTCTTAATAACTCAACCCTTGTATTATTTGATGGACGATGCCAGAGTGGTAGAGTGCCAGCTGGGACAGTACAATTTCCCACTTAACTCACTGCTGCCTTTCTTTTCAACTTTAAAACCTAATTAAATTCCACTTATTTCCATTTTAAATACGTAGTCCCCCCCATACCACTTAAATACGGAGTAAATGGATTAGTAAAAAACTTAAATAAATATAATATTTTATTAAGAAAAATGTTTTTAACATGCAGATTAGTAAGAGTGTTTGTTTAAGCTTTTCTTGTTGCTTATAATGTTATCTTACTCAGGCACTCAGCTCGTATGCAATAAGCTAGTGATTTATGTCGTATTTGTATATGTACAAGCTTATTTTTTATACTCTTTCGGTTTCAGAATAATTGACAGTCAACGAAACAAAAAACAATTTGAGGGAGAATATAACTATTACTAATTGCTTTTCATTAATATTTTCACTTTTTAACTATTTAATTAATATTTTCTTTAAAATCCATATTATAATTTAAAGTAAAAATTATGATAAAATCGATCAAACTTATTTATATATTTTTAGTAGTAAAGAGTTAATTTGATACAATACAAGTTTGAAAAAGAGGTGAACCATTAATTAAGACAAATAAAGTATTTAAACTACAATAGGCTACTAAGTCAAAATTAATCCAAAAAAGATAGTCTTATTATGGATTGAGATCCTTGTTTGTGTCTCAATAAAACAAGTAAGTTAGATTTTACAAAAGATGTAAACTATACAACTCAAGCTCACTAACTTATTAAGAAAAATGTTATCAATAAAACAAGAATACTCTGTCATTAATAATCTAAAAAATAGAAACTTTCTATTTTGGACCACACGTGAATTTGCAAGTTGCAACATTCAGTCTGATGGATCAGTCTTTTTATAAAATTCCAATTAGATTCTTGCACACTACGCATTGTGTTATGTTATAGGAGAAACGAAATGGCAAACTTAGTTCATACATACAAACAATTCTCTTCAAAATAAGTTTAGCATTACATTGATCTCTTTCTCCAACATATAAACCTTTAACTATCACTTGCCCTTTAGATATATCTCGATATGAAATATAAACACATATGCACACACTATTTCTCACATAAACGCATGAAACATGCCTCGCGATTATATTGGTGAGTCAACTCGCCGTTGTGAAGAAAATAGGAGCCTCTCATTAGTGACTAGTGAGTACATCACCTAACCTTAGCTATGTATTCGTATTCCACAAAGCTTATCATAGTTTTAAGACTAGTCACAATGGTCACCGTTCCCTTCATCTTTACATAAGGGCCACATCACTATTCAACATTTCACAATTCTTCTCACCTTTCAGCTTCAATTGTCATCGCCATTAAAAATACACACTTTATACTCTCTTCTCTGTTGTCCTTGTGTCACGCGCTGCTACAGTAGGGGTGGAGCGTGATGGGCCCTCACCCTCCATTGCACCCGGTCTAAGCTAAAACATGAATGCATTAAAGTGGACTTATGACTACCCTCTATGCCCACATAGTTTGTTTTCTTGTCTTGTACCAACTATTCCACCATTATTTGGACATGCTTAGGAACAACTAATCTTAGTAGGTCGGAGTACCGAGAAATTAAATCATACATAAAAGACACATATCCGTGAATTATAGTTTCAAAACACATGTGTTCACGATATTACGTTTAAGTTATCACATATATGTCTTATATTTACATTTTGTTGCTTGCATATACCATGGAACTTATATCACCATCTAACTTCATCACATATTCTTTACTGATTTCATTAAAAGTAACAACATGGTCTGGAAGTGAGAGTTGAGAAAGCATTATTCAATGCTTTTGCTTAAACAGGTTGGCAAAGTGAAAGTAGACCTTGAAAATGAAAGATAAAATAAAAAAAATTACATACTAATCACCAAAAGTCAGAATATGAAAAATAGAAAAATGCTTAAGTGAGGTTGGTGAGGCATCTTATATGGACAAGTTCCCATCATATCCTCCACTATATTTGATAACATATTCCTTAATCAAAAGAGGACAAGAAGCTAATGCTTAATTATTTCTCAACTTTTAAAGATGCTTACAGCTTTTAATGGAGCTATGAAATAGAAGTGTTGGCTTTTTTAGATGATGACATTTGAGATTTTTAATTAAGTTGCATTGTATTTGTAAAATTTTAATCATCATTAGTTTTAGAAATTTATGGAAGTGTAATGATCATAAGATTTTTATAAACTAAAGTTGCTTATTATTGCAAGGTTGTTTTCATGATTCTTTATCTCCAATAGAATGATGTGCAAGTACTATTTATTTGGAATTTGTAAAGTGAAAGCATAAAAGTGAATGGGAATAAAATTACTTTCCAGTTGTGTTTACAGGCATATGTGTTTTCATAAGATTCAAAAATGGATTTCACGTACTCGTAAAGTTGTACTAAATTAACATGTATGGGAATCATCGACTCCTTAGACGAGTATGTTAAACTATTTGGCTATTTGCTACAAAATAATAAATATTATGTATTAGAAGTGGCAAAATGTGTCCAAAAGCAAAAAAGTAAATTTAAATGACAAATTTTAAAAGATTTAGTCACATTTAAATTTCATATTTTTTCGAAATGGTAGCATATAATGATCGAAAACTTAAATGGATTAACGACACATTTTTTTCTCAATCGAACATTCGATCGGTTTAAAGATTTTTTATATAATATATTTAAGTTTTTAATATAATTAAGATATTACGTTTAAGGAATTTATTTCGACGCTTTGGCCTTTTTATTAAGCGATTTGATAACGTGTCTTGTTTGGTACCAGCGTCTTGTTTAGCCAGTCTTGGTTTAAGCGTCTTCATTCTAGCCGTCTCAGTAAATTGGCATTATTGTATCTACTAGTATATGACTCCTTTTACATCCAAATAATGCCAATTTATGGCTCGGTAATAATATTTACAATCGTCGACATCCTTGCCTACAATCATTTATTCGAGTACGTACAAAAACAATCATAACGTATACAATTTGTAAGAATTCAATTCACATAATTTTATCTAAAAAAAATGTAAAATAAGTACTATCTATGTCTCAAATTTAAGTTCATTTGAACTTTTTAAATCCAACTTTAACTTTAAATATTTTTGTTTGTAATATATAATATTTAATACAAAATATATAAATGAATTGTGTTTTAAATTTATTTTTCATTGGTATAATTTTCATCAAATATTATATAATACAAACAAAAATATTTAAGGTTAAAGTTTAATTAAAAAAATTAAAACAAACTTAAATTTTAGGACTGAAAGAGTAACACTTTTACTTCTATAAAGCAAGACAATTATAACTGATCTACATTACATATATATAAGATAAGATAAAAGTTAGTATATTGAATGCTAGAACTCAAGAAACATGACTCACTAGGCCTATGAAAATGTACAAATTATGTCGGTTTTAAATTATTATATAGAGTTTGGATTTGTGACCAAAAGTGATGAGACAAATGTTTCGTCAATTGACAAACACTTGAAAATCCCCCACATAAAAAATGCGTTTAATACCGCCATTTCGATTTCCAATCAAATATACCTTTCGCTCATTTCCACATCTTGTTGTACATAATTCATCTGAATGTACTTCATGATAAGTGTTTATTTCATTTTTCACACTCAAGTTACGTACAACAATATGTTTTCTTTCGAAAATATCACTTGCAAAGTCACACAAGAAGAAAAGACAATGATATAGATCAGTTTCATGCGATATGATAAAAATGTGTTCATTAAGAGATTATAATATAACATATGGATTTGATATATCCGTGTTAAGATTATAATTATTTTGACGTTAATGAGAGTGACTAATACCTAATTTTTTTTTTTTTTTTTTTTTTATTATTTTTTTTTGTGACAATGTCAAATTAAAGGACTCAATTTCTTCTTACTTCTCCAGCAAGATGTAGCAAAAACAACTTATTAGAAACTAAAGTAGAACTCGAGGTGCTCATAAGAAGCGTCAAATGATTCAGACAGTCATCGCACTGGCTAAGCAAGGAGCCGAACTCACATTCGAGGTAGGTAGGAAGAAATGCTATCATGATCTCTACCAAGAGATAGTAATCGCACTGCCGAAGAAGGAGCCGAGCCCACAAGCTAAACATATGTACACTACAAAAAACAAGTTTAATTTTCCACATTATAAAGGCCAATTGGTCACGGTTAAAAATGTGTAAAATTATAAATGCCACACTTACTCTTGTGTGGTAATAATGGATGTGGCAAATTTTCTTACACACATAAGTGTGGAGATATTATCCAAATGTCTATTGTTAAAAGTGTGGAAAAATTCTTTGAATATCCACGCTTAAAAGTGTGGCAAAATTACAAAAAGATGCTTACAATTAAAAGTGTGCCAAAATTGTTAAATATTCACACCTAAAAGTGTGGACAATTTCCTCTTTCAACTGGAGGACTCGAGCATCAACAATTACAATTGCTTACTCAAGCGGTGTTGAACGTTGTTCTTCATGAAGGTCAGGATAAGCTTTGGTGGGATATTGATACTCAAGGTATGTTCTCGGTTGGTATTACAAGAAAATTTATTGATAATCAGACTTTGTTGGGTTCATATCCTGCCACTAGGTGGTGCTCTTCGTTGCCCAGGAAAGTAAACATATTTATGTGGCGAGCAAGATTAGACAAGCTTCCAACGCGTTATAATATATCACGTAAAGGATTGAAATCGAGACTATTATGTGTCCTATATGTGGAGTTTCAATGGAATCCATATCGCATGTTCTATTCACGTGTACATTAGCAAAGGAAGTTTGGTCAAGGGTATATAATTGGTGCCAAGTATCCGTCACAAATATGAACGATTTATCCGAATGGCTTAATTGGTGTGATCGTAATTCTAATGTTCGAAATCGAAGAGTCAAGCTCGAGGTCATAGGTGTTTCGGCGTGTTGGTTCTTATGGAGATATCGAAATTCGCTCGTTTTTGATCCGGGGAAGATGCGGAAAAGAGACTTAGTTGATAATATTATTTTGTATTCGTTTAATTGGTTAAAGTGTCGAAACCCAAAATTTAGTATTAGTTGGGTTGAGTGGCTTCAAAACCCTCTGTATTTGTATTAGTCTAGTTCTTCGCTAGGTTTTTTTTTGTTTAATAATACTCGTCGTTCAAAAAAAAAAACTTCCACCATGATTCCAAAAACATATTCAAATGCAGGAAAAATGCAGAAAAATGAAGGAAAAATGCAGAAAAATGCAAAAACATATCAAAACATTAGTCAAATGGTATTTATTAATCAAAGAGTGATCATTTGTCCAACATCCTGGTGATTCTACACATTAGTCAAATTCCAATAACGTAACAGTAAAAACCAATTTTCCTACACACATTTTTTATTTTCTACACTTTTTCTACCCTTGAGACGAATGTGGTACAGCCTGGTGATTTTGGTGATTCTGAATTCTAGAAAGAGAAGTTGTTTGCCACAAATTTTGCCACATTTTTGCCAAAGGCACCTGGTGATTCTCGTGGTGGTGTTGCTGTTCATGCTCCTGTTGTTTTTGGTGGTGGTGTTGTTGCTGCTCGTGCTCCTGAATGTGTGATCATTCAAGTGATATTAGAAATCAATAGTGCACAAAAGAAATGGCATTAACAAAATCAAAGCACCCAAGAATGTTCGTATGTGGAGATTAGGCCAAAACATAAAGAATACTAATTTGATCACGAGTATACTGAACTGAATAACAGATTATGTATATAAGGCCCCAAGTCATTTGGCATACAATGGCACTGGAACTCATTTTCACATATCAAATACTTGTTGTTATGAATGTAATATGATCTCAATTGGTTGCAAAGGCATATAAATACAAAGTGAATGGTTAAATAATGCAAAATTGGTTGCCAACTAAAACAATTTCATCAAATCTAGTTCACCAAGTAGATTATGTACTTTTCTCAATGTGACTGATACTTCCTCTATTCCTCCTATCCATGTATCACGATCTATCCCGATGATTCAGATGAGTGTTAGTAGTTTGTTAATGAGCATAGGGCAAAAGGGACTCAGCTTAAAGTTAAGAAAAAACAGTTCGGTACTAACGCAAAATGTCAGCTAAGTTAAGAAATGCCATCCCAAATTAGTTAAAAATAATTAGGAACTACCTAAAACTGACTGCCTAAATGGTTAACAGTGCTGATTCGTATACAATCCTTGATCATTTCCTTCAATTAATGTACAAACATATAAGCTAGTATAAACGTGTGATTCGTATTTCTTACAGGTGATCGTGGGAATTCCCATGCTGAATTAACATGGCCTAATTTGTTAAAGATAATAAAAGGAGTAACATTATAGACAAGCAATTATTTAATATGACAAACTAGTATAGCAAATCATAGACAAACAAATGGTGATAAAAAGATTCACATGATTTCCATATATAAGGAAGCAATTACTTAACTTCAATCATATGGATCACGTATCATGCATAATAAGGCTCAAAGTCTAACCTGTGTGCTTGGTACGTATTCAAAGATCATATCTTTGTAAGCTCCAGCACCATATAGCTCTTTGAGTGCGGTCGTTAAAAATTTCACCTCCCCTTTAAGGTCACTAAGATCTTTTGCCATAATCTGGATCTGATTGTTTTGTGACTCTATATGCCTACCTTGTGATTCAACTTTATCTAACAATAGACGGTATTGATCCATTAAAATTTCTTTTCTTGCTCTTCGTAAATCAAAACTGAACTTGGTGACTTTAGATTTTGTAACTCCGGTCCCAAAACCAAATGCTTGTCCAGGCTTATCTGGACCAATAAGATCAAACATTACAACATCTGCAATCTCTGACCGCGCTTCATCATCAACAGGCCTTGAATTGCCATTTTCTAATTCCCTTTTATTCATCTCTTCACGTGCTCGCTCCTAAAACATTAGCAATATAAGATCAAATATACAGATGAGCATAAATAAATGTATAAATTCTGTAAATGTATAGTTGTATACCCTGAACTCTCTCGACATGTCGTGAATATATGACCCATCATTTGATTGATATGACAAGTCAAAACTCTCAATCCTGTTAGGTTCTCTCTTGTACTTTGTTTTCTGCACATTAAATACAAAATAATCAACAAACCATTAGCAGTCCCAAACACCCTTTAAAAGCAAAATGGAAGTATTTGTTGTGAAGCGGGAAAAAGAAATATTGGTATATAATCACACGGTACACTTACGGCTTGTTAATGATAGTCACAGACTCATAAAGATGATCAAAAGAATATAGAAGATTAACAAGTTATCAGATTCTTCAAATGCTTAACAAACTCTTCTTTCCAAACAAACAGTTCATACTAGTATATAACATTACTAGCTTCATAGCCCGCCCGGATGGGCGGGCTAGCTTCATGAGTTTACTTGACGTAGTTTAAAAGGACGTAAACAAATATCGAATGAAGACAAATCTCTTAGGCACATAAATTGGAAGACAAAAAATGAAATTGTTAATGTATCTTATGTAAAAATACTAATGAAAGGTATGAGAAACAACTGAATTAGATGGTACATATTAATAGACTAAATAAAACTTGTTCATACACAACTTTTGTTATATACATTGTATTTTCACCATCTTTGTAGAAACAAAGAACGTTGTAAACGTTGTTTGTTGTCTATTCTAAAAAATACATTGTTTGTTATCAACTTTGTGTTGATCCAAATCAAAAAGTACAATTCTGCATAAACTAAGATTCATCCTAAACACAACCATGTGTTGATCCAAATCAAAAATTACAATTATGCATAAACTTTACATGATATCTTCCCTAGTCACCTGGCCCCAATAGAAAACGGGAGGAAAACGGTTGAAGCGGCTCTTGAACCTGGTTGTGAAGGCGGTAGAAGTTGTGGATTACCTAATTTATGACAACTTAAGCTATTTCAAAAGCCATGAAAAACATGTGTACGTTTCATCGAGTGTTTTGACTCAGTCATTTGATATTCGGATCCAGGATCCTCTGGAGGTGTCGAGGATGTTTTAGGAATGCCAGCTGCACGCGTAAGAGCATTATATCAATTAAACATCACATTCATTAAGTGTATACAGTTTTGTTCATAAAATACCAAGGCACTATTTTACTTATTATGTTTTAGTCATTATACTTTTATGGTACATAAAGTCATTAAAAGATGACTTTGTGCCTAATTTGTGACAAAAATTAACATAACTCTCACCCATCAAAATTTATATTCGAATTTAAATAGAGATTATATGATGCACATGGATTACGGGTTATACAAATAGTGAAAACCACCTTCTAATGACTCAAGTATTCACATGTACAAAAATGACTAAAACAGGACAAATGAATATTGTATGCGTATGTTTTATGAAAATAACCCGTAAATGTAATTCATGTGAAAACAAATGTAATGAAAGATGAAGCATCCACTGAAATAGCGCCATGATGCATTCAAGGATTATTAATTTCCATCCAACCAACAATCGCACCCGCAGAAGGAGATACAACAGGTTGGAATGATTGCACAAAAAGATAGAAATTTGTTTTAAACATATCAGTATAAGGATATTCATGCGAAGCCAGAAGGATTATATTACACTTACGCCATGTGCTCGAATAAAAGGATTATATTACAGGTCTAGCAAGGGAAATGTGGTTGGGGGAGGAGCTCGACCACCGTTAGTAGAACCAAAAATTTGACCATACAAAAGTAAGAGAAATTGTAAAGAAGCCTGTCAAAAGGAGAGAGCAAGTGAACTAACCTCATTCGGAGTAAGCACTTGCACATCTAACGGTTAAAAGTACTCTTCAGTCTTCCCTTTCGCGGATCAATATAAACTGCTATTGACCGTCGTGCCCATCTTCAGTTTTTCTTACTGGATACGGGTAAAAGCGGCATGCACGACCCCACATGTCATAAAAATCAAATTCCTTCAAAATTCCAAGCTGGCTTTCTACCTAATTTGTGACAAAAATTAACAGTAACTACAGCCATCAAAATTTTAAACAGAGAGATTATATGATGCACATAGATTACAGGTTATACAAACAGTAGAAAACCACCTTCTAATGACTCAAGTATTCACATGTACAAAAAAAATGACTAAAACAGGACAAATGAATATTGTATGCAAACAACCCATAAGAACATGCTAAGATGCCAAATGGCTATTGAAAATAAGCTATCCAAACAGCCCCTAATAACATGTAGATATGCCAAAATGGTCACGAAAATAAGCTACCCAAACAACCTCTAAGAACATGTCAAGGCGCCAAATGGGCTGCTGAAAATAAGCTATCGAAACATGCCTTAAGAACATGCCAAGACGCCAAATGGCTGCTGAAAATAGGTAACCTTCAAAAGACGAACTTCTATCATATTCAACACTTGATTATGTGGTATTCATGTGAATTATCACCTTCAGGAGATTACATTTTTCATTAGAATAAACTCACTGCAACAAATGTGCTATTTGCACACTTATGGATGAAAGTTTTAGTTGCTGCTTGTTTATGTTATATAGTGATCGATGTTCATTGCATGATAAAAGTACTTTCTTTCTAGTTGCAGCTAAAAAGTATTTTGCATCGCACGTATTTATTTTATTCGTTAAACTTGGTGTTATCTGATAATTCACATGAATACCACAGCATCAAGTACTTTCTTTGTGATGTTGTGGTATTCATTTATTCGTTAAACTTGGTGTTATCTGATACTTCACATGAATACCACAACACCAAGTTAATTCACATGATAGTCAGTAAATAAGTGATGGCTATTTTTTAAAAGTACCTAATCAGAACCTTGTAAACGATTGCCAATAGAAGCAATAATAGCAACCAATTCAGCTCCGTTTGTCTTGTCAAACGCGTTAATCAAGCCCAAATTCATCCATTCTTATGCTACACTCATTTTAAATACATTGCATTAAGGACAAACCAAATGATAAACCTGCGACACTTAAACTAATCATATCAAATTGTGCCAAAAAAATCAAGACGTCATTGAACTACGCATATAAGACCTTAATTATGAAGATAGCTCTATATGTTGACAGCCCGTTTGCCACTTACGAGTTAAAGATATATACTATATAACATAAAAATTGCAAATACTATATAACATAAAATTGCAAATGTAATCGAACACGTAAACGAAAACAAACCTTCAAATGTGATTTGTTGCACCATTACTTGGGGTCTCAAAATTTGCTTAACGTCATCTTGTTCACATATAAATAAAACATTTTAATCAGCTAACACAAATAAAACTTCTAAAATTTCAAATTAAACCATAAATCATAACAAAAATCGTACCTTTTTTTTAACGTTGATGATCTACAAAGCTTTAATAGATCCCTAATATGAGTTAAAAATAACCCTAACAAAAACAAATACGAAACAATCAACTGAAACTGAAAATCCAACATACATATCTGATTGGTGATTAATATCGATATAGCCTTTTGTGTAGCATCATATAGAGATCATTTACCATTAATCATAATAAAATCAAAACCCCAAAAATAACTAATTAATATACAATCACACAATAAAATCATCACTAATTAATATACAAAATTGAAATATCAAAATCCCAAAAATCAAGCTGAGATCATTTACCGTTAATCATAATTTGAAGTAAAAACATAATGAACTACGTAGGAAGTATCAACCGCATATATATAGTGATAGGATTAGCTTTGCGAAAATAACTGTCAACTTATAATGAACTGAAAAAAGCATTGTGTTAACCAACTCACTTGAAATTTAAATACCATGAACGATAATGTTAGCACAATAATAATGGTCATCATCAAGTCTTTAGTAGCGTGTTTTAAGTATACTAACCTTAAATCCATCAACATCTTTTTGGTATCATCAAGCAGTTATAATCTTAAACTGCTTCACTTGAATTGAAATGAAGACTGTCATAAAGAAGATTAACATGATCGTTTCTAACAGCGTTCTTTTTATGAGCTTTTTTTTATTAATCACCTCAAAACTCCACCTAAACTCCAACACCTTTATTCCAATAGTTCCACCACCTGAAAAATAAATATATCAAGAATGTTAATATACGTTTGACCCTTAAACTTGATAAAAACATGCAAAGATTAATATATCAGTAAGATATACATGGATACCTAAGGTAAGCGCATATGTTCAAGTGTCTTTCCATGTTCTTAAACTAAGGAGGTCATATATGGTAGCCATTCATTTTTCATTGTTTACTATACCAATAACAGACGAACGTAGTTGATAAAAGTCAACACAAAGGCATAATCTACGTTAGTTAATTAAATCCCTATGAAGGTATTTATCTAAGCCCTGAACTGGGGTTCCATGTACACCATCTTGATAATTTGGATCAGCAGACCTAAGAATGTCTCTGTAGTGCTTTTGAAGGGCAGAACACCCAAGAATTTTGGTGTTGCCACTGACTAAGTTATCTTTTACAATATCCCGAAGTGTTTCAAGCCATGTGGTTCGGTCTTGGTCTGATAAAGGGATCCCGTTCTTCATCTTCTCTGTTTTGCACCACCTATGGAAAACACAACAAAGAAAATCAATCATCACCTAAATCATGCATACTGCAAGTGTGTAACCAATGAAGCAATTTTAGTATTAGCAACATCAAGAAATCTTGTGGTGTACAACCTATCTATGTTTAAATGAAATACATAAAGCATGAAAAGATGGCAAGGTCATTTAATAATTTGTAACGATCATTACCCACTACATGAACCAACGACTATTTAAAAGAGAAAAACCCCAATATTTAGACCTGTAAATACACTCAATGAAAGTACTTTTATTTTTGCACACTATCGCTTCTATGGTATTTCTTACTTCAAAGGCTGATGGGACACTTACCAAGCTATGAAATTGGCCCATTTAAATATGGAATTGTGTTATGTATGTTCGTTCCTTAGCTTACTCAAGTTCTATACTGTTATCAGTAGATGATGTAGCCACTGTTTATGTATGGACAACAGAGACTTAGAGTTTAGTTTAGTTTTCGATAAATTATCATATATATCTGTAAACACTAAATAGATATGCCTATATTGTTGATGGGTTTTTCATTTTTCTGTTTGATAGTTCGTTTATCTTCAGCATGGCAACTCAATATTGACTTGTAAACAGTAAATAGATACGCAAAACTGAGTTCTTTATAGAGATAGATTACATGTTGACATACTGATAATACATCAAAAGTTCTTACTTGTAGTGTACTTTCCAATAGGTTGGCATTTTAGTTCTATAACAGTGGTTTGGTAAAGTTTTTCGTTAGTAACTCCATTCTGATGATTAGCTTCCATTTTATGACGCACCCCTGTATTGAAAGATTATGAATAGACATGAGAATCTAAAACAGATCACAATAAGACTGCATACTCATAAGCATCTATTTCTCTTTTTCTTAGGCACTTAATAACTCATCAAACACTTTATGTATCATAGTAATTGCTTGTAACATTTAAAGTTAAAACGGGTGAACCTTGAATCTTTTTTTGTTCAGGTTACCTAAAAGCAAGTTTTGGTGCAGATGTGTGCAGCCTGGTATCCCGTGACCGTTTCCAAAACTTTTCTTTGGACACTCTTAAAAGCAATGAAGTTCGAAAAACCAAATCATAGGAAAACCAAATAGTCAATTTCAATGAATAAACTTTAAAATGCCTTAATCTCCTAGTGTAGTAGTGGTCAACAGAGTGAGTTTCTTATTCCATCCTTTAGTCATTGAAATACTACGTGATTGTGAAATTGAAATACTCGTGATTTTCATCATGATTTTGAAAATCATATAATCAAAACCCGGATTATCACGAGTTAAATTGATTTGATGATTAATCTGTTTTGATAAAATTTTGGAATGTGCAAATGAAATGGGGAGGTTATGAAGAAGTGTTGACTGGCATTGAATTTTTAGTGAAAAAGCTGCATATATGAGTACAAAGTGAAGTATATTACTTGGAAGTAGAACATGATAAACAAATATGTGGATTGCCTCAGTGGTTGAGGCGTGAGGCTATGAATTATGAGACCCATGTTCGAATCTTGGCTGTGGCAAAATGTTTTTTTATATAATGTATCCGGATGTAGTGCCATGGTGGCATTTACATCTCATCATAGAGGCGCCATGTCATCATTAAAATGCCTAGTAAGCATTATACATGTGGCATGTGTAGTCTCATATATATGTATAGATAACCATTTCAGTATAAAGCCTATGATCATTAACGTTACTCGTACAACATTCAAGTAAATTGTCACATCTTCAAAACGAAAATGATGTACAAACCAGATCAGAAAACTTCAAATCCATTATTAATAAACACAGATTGGTCATAAAATTGTGCAGTTCCAGATGCCAATTGATCCAAAACTGTATTAAAACAAAATCACGAAACTAAGATTCTATTTCAATTAACAACAAACAATGACAAATCTGTTCAAAAACAGACACAACTTCAAGCATATATTGCAACGAAATAACAAAAGACCTTAATAGCGATATCATTCAACACGGTCTATAAATAATAGTTCAGATCCATATCCAATCCATCTCTTTACATCAACAACAAAGACCACCTAATTCAACTACCACTTGCCACAAAACCTTTAAGGCTTTAACCTTTACAAGCTATTAAATTTGGTAACGACCTTTGTACTGTCAAAAACTATACAAGTTTCAATCACATTAGGTCACACTAAATCAAAAAACTGAACGCTTAAACAAATACATGATTCGACTAGTTAGCAACAATTGATCGCACGTATTACAGATAAAGACGCAATTTAACTCTGGTACAAAACTTGAAAATATTACTGTATTAAAGACCAAACAATTGCAAACTTCTTAAGATCCAAAATGCAACACGAATTAGGTCCTATTTATTTTCACCATCACAATTCACAAACCACAAAACCATAGCTACAACTATCTATATGCAATTCACCTCAGAAACTGAACAAAACAACAACATAATTAAAACACCTCACATTCGAATAATTCACTATGAACGATCACATTATCATACTGTTCCATAAGCAATTAAACTTGTAAACAGAACAAAACCGAAACAGAGAGGATAACAATAAAAAATAAGTAACTGACAGTTTATCACAACTCCACATCTAATTCACCAACACTCACAATGAAACCTAAGTAGATATAAAAGAAAACAACAACACTGCAGTTTGACATAAATTAACTAACAAGCTTTTAAACTTGTTAACAGAACTAAACTGAACAGTAAAAATATCAAAACATTCAACTATAACGTAAATATACATGTTCTGAAGCCGTAAGTGTACCGTGTGATCATATTTATGCATTCGCAATGTCAAGCAAAACTGAATGTGATCATATTTATGCATTCGCATTGTCAAGCAAAATTATCATTACAAGGAATAAACAGGCATCTCTATTAGCAAGTTACTAGTTTTTCTTCATAAGAGCAGTATACATGAAACAATACCAAGTTAGTGTTTTGATTTTCTTATGAGTTGCGCACAGTTTAGCCTTATTGCGAACATATGATTTCAATCGCATCAAGTACCTTTTATTTTATTTAAAATAAATAAAAAAATGAAGTTATTAACGAGTAAAAAGTGTATATAAATAACTGATTGTGAAGAAACTAGGAGAAATAATCGCTCCAATTCACAAAAGTCTGCACCACTTGATACTCCGGTTTCTCTAATTCACTAAGATCAAGAACTTTAGCACATAACCCTTTGAAAAAGGAGCATAAGTCACACACGCTTTGACTACTCGAGTTTGTGCTCTTGAATGCATGGAAGCCTTTAGAGCAATAGGCAAAATGTCTTGCATTAGAATATGGTTATCATGACTCTTGAGGTTGGAGAGCTTATGATCCTTCAAGCTTACACACTTGAAATATTTGAAGCATAACCATCGTGAACTTTTAGATCTTTTAAGACTTGTAAAAGTTCGACTTCTCCACATGAACATAGTGTAACATGCCAAGGGTACATGTGACTTTTTGTTTGGACGGTTTATAAGGTGGAGGTTATGCCTTATTCCCATTTCCATGAGATCCTTGCGAGCATTTTCGTTGTCTTTAGTCTTCCCATCCAAATTTAATAAAGTCCCGATCACGTTATCACAGACATTTTTTTCGATATGCATCACATTTAAGTTATGCCTAATAAGATTGAACTCCCAATATGGCAAATAAAAAAATACTCTCTTTTCCACACTTGGTTATCACCACCAATATCTTCTTCTATGAAACTCTAAATCATCAAATGCACTCGAATCGTCATTTGTTACATGAAGAGGACTACTTGTTGAACAACTAACATCGTCTCTTGTCCTTTTGTTATTCGATTTAATTGACTTTCCATAATTGAACCTTGAAACTCTTAATTGTTTCAAAATATCGACCCCGACATTATGGTGGGAGGACCATCTCTCGATCGTGCCATCAAATCTATCCTTTGAAATCGATAAGGATGATTTTCCTCTAGCCATCTACGATGTCCCATGTAGCAAAATTTCTTTCCATGCTTTAACCACAATGAGCGAGTTGACTTCACGCAAGGGCATGCCATCGTCCGCTTAGTGCTCCAACCTAATAAGTTAGCATAGGCGGAAAATCATTCACGATCCACAAAAGAGAAGCTCTTAACTTGAACCTTTCTTTCGAGAAATCATCATAAGCATCAACCCTTTCCATAAAAGATTAAGTTCTTTAATTAAAGGTTGTAGATAAACGTCTATATCATTGCGGACCTTTTCCCCTTCAATTATCATTTGAAATAATACAAGATTGTTGCTTCATGCATATCCACGGAGGTAAATTATAGGAATCAATAGCACGGCCGGTACTATGTGTTGTATTCATCGTGCGAAACGGATTACATCCGTCACTAGCAAGCCCAAGCCTTACACTATGAGGATCTGAGGCAAATTGTTCATATCGATCATTAAACGCCTTCAAGCAAGTTTAGATAAATGGGCATCTATGAGTGTTTATATACTTCTTCACGTTGACACTATAATGGTTTTAAAATCCAAAGTTTGATTAAAAATAATAATTACAAGGTTCCACTAGTAAGTATATAAATGTATATATACTTATTTAAGTTGACACAAATGGTATTGTCAAAATTATATAATTAATTTATTTTCTAATTGTATTTAGAAAATACTTGAGTTAAATTTGAAGACTATAACATTGATTAAATGATAAAATGACTTGATGGTCTCTATTTATTTATCGTAATTTGTTCTTAATATATGGTTCTTAACGTGAGATTCACTTGACATATATTTGTTTACATATTGTCGTTAAACGTTGTCGTAGACATTATTAAGTGTATCATGTTTTTAAAACACTTGTTGTTTACGTCAAACTTTCACACATTTTTCGTTGGATCAAGACTTTTGACGATGAAACAATATGTACAAAGTGAGAGGAAAACTATGCGATTCTGAGTTTGGTTTATAGTTTGACTCTAGTTTATCCATCTATAGCAAGTTGTTACACGGGTGCCTTAACTTCCCATCTTTTGTTCGACCCGTCATGCCACCTCATTTCCTTCGCAGCTTTTCTCACATGTATAGCCTTTTCATATATTAGTTGGGTACTACTCAACTCGGTCGGAATTAAAGGAAAATAACGCAAGACTTTTGTCGGCTTTTTTGACTTGTGTGATTTTGAACTTTCCCGATTGATCACCAACATCATCTCTATATCGGGAAGCTTTACAAGTATGACATGATTGTTCACCTCCTTGGTGGCCTTCTTATCCCAATATAGCATGCAATCATTAGGACATGCATGGATCATTTTGTATCCAAGCCCCAAATCATTAGTTAATTTTTGGTTTGGTTAACAAATGATGGTATTGATGTGATGTGAGGAAAGGCATCTCGTAAAAGCTCTAGCAACATACCAAAAGTCTTGTTGGATATGCCACCGATACATTTAATGTGATATAAGCGTAAAGTAAAAGACAAACTAGAAAACTTGCGGTACCGGATACAATTCTTTGTCACAATCGTTCTAGCAATTTTTATAAGGAATATCCTCGACATTGTGATCACTTGTTTCGAAGATTCATCTACTTAAGCATCAAGCCCCCTTCCTCCGTGTTTTCATGATTCAAGGAAAAGAACTTAAACCAAAGGCATCCCGGACCAACCCTATCATGTCGTCTTCAACAAACGAAGTTTCATGAACGCTAGTGAGCGAAGATGTTGGGGAGTAGCAAGCTCCCCATGAATAGTCCATATTGTGTACCCCGATAAAAAACCATAACGCAATAAGTGTTCATGAACCTCGTCTACTTCCAATAATTCATCATTACAACATCTAAGGCAAGGGCATATAATTGATCCTCTTATGTCTCTAGCACGAGCAAAATTAATAAAAGACTCGACTCCTTTTCTATAAGTAATGCTTCTTATGTGTGCGTTGATCCAACTTTTGTCCATCATATTGATTTACCTAAACAAGTAATAAATGTTTATAGCATACCATTAAGTTAATATACGATACAAATTCTTTGCAAAACTTAAAGATCTAATGAAACGCTTAGTCCTTGTCGAGCTAAGAATGCACTTCTAACTCATTATTAGCAACCTATCATAAACATGCTAAACAAACAAAAGTATACTAACGAAACAAAGTTTTTCACGTGCCATAGATTTCCACAAACATCGTAACTTGCTTAATCTCAAATTGAACTCAAAGCTTTCAAGCTTGACCTTAACCGACTCACAAAAGTATACTAACGAAACAAAGTTTTTCACGTGCAAAACAAGAATGCTAACATGGAAACAAAGTGAAGTCTTATTCCCTACTATTCATATGACATCTTCGCAATAAAAGTAGGACTAATCTAGTTGTTTTAGCAAGTTTGAATAAGAAAAGCCTCGTTCAAGAAAACACAAAAATATATAAACAAATTAACACCATCTAAACATGAATAAGCTATGATATCTTACTATCCAGCGAAACGTTAAACCACAAAGTATCATCAACACAACAAACATAATACATTCATCAAATTCTATTGCAAAACAATAAGGATTTAAATCTAAAAATGTAAACTATATCAACTTAAACTAATTTTTACCGTAAACTAAAACAAACACAGTTTAAACAACAATAATCATACACTTAATCGTAATCATATAAAAATAAGCAAAGTGTCAAAACTTTATAAATAATCATACACTTACTTGATGATCGAACGATCTTGAATCGGCAATTGATCCACAATTACGGATCCACGACAACGATTGACATGAAAAACCACGTCACGATTGACCTGATGATTATGAAACCACGACAACGATTACATCCACAACGATTACAACGATTACTTATCCACAATGATTTCACTCATAAACGCTTCTTCGATTACTTATCCACAACGATATATACTATTAACATATGAAGGCTGTATTTCACACTTCGATTGACGATTGAAGGCTGGGTTCTGATTTTATAATGGCGATTGAAGCTTTAATGGCGATTGAAGGATATTTTATTTAATAGGCGATGGATATGATAAGAGGTGGATATTTTATTTTATGGATAAAAGGGATATTTTCTGATTTTATAAATGAGCCTTTTTTTTTCTAACAAGTGTCGCTTTTTTATAAGTGTAGTTTTTTTAGTTATTTTTATTACATTTATAAGTGTAGCATTTTTAAAGTGTTTTTACACTTATAAGTGTGGCCTATAAAATTTGTTTCTTCAATTATAAGTGTAGCGTTATTGTAGAATTGTCACACTTATATACGGAATATTTTTAATAAATTTGTGACACCTAAAACGTAGAAAATTATGATTTATGAAAAGAAGTCCACACTGATTATACCGTGAAAAAATAAGTGTGGAGAATTCAACTTTTTTTAGTGGTACATAACACATAGCCAACAATGATAAATGGTCTAGTTAAAGAACGTTTTATGTAATTTTGATAGTGATCATATATGATGTGTAGGGTAAGAAAATCAAACAAACATATGGTAGAAATTAAGTGATAAGGTGGCATGGGGATTGGTGCAATGGATGTGACGAATTACAATAATTGTTGGTACGGATAGATAGGACGCCTACGCTCTACTTTATCAATTGTCATGCAACACGTCAAGCATCTCATTCAAAATAATTTTAGGCATGCTATGTGAAACAAATATCTTGATAGCGGTGACTTGAGTTATCCACACCCTCCTGTAGGAAGGATGATCAAATACATTTTGATCGTGGGGAGGGTGTGATATAGACAGATGTCTCGATATTGGAGATATTTTTTATTGAGTTATTTCGATCAAAATCTATTTTTTGTTTTTTTTTATATAATTTTGTTTATATCATAGGAAACGGGTATAAAGTTTATAGCTTAAACTGCGATCCCATCTTGATATTGGAGTAGATATATTTTTTAAAAGAAATAATAGACCTTTTTAAAAAGAATATATCGTAGGCGCTAAAACTTGAACATAAAAGTGAATTTAAAACACTCACAAGATTCGACGATTTCTGCATTGAGACAACACTTATTTTATAACTTGTTAAAATTTTGCCAAATATTTTTAGGTCTACTTTTAGACCAAGTTTTAAGCCTATGTATCTTTTTTCTTTTTTATTAATAATGATACTTCACCAAAATATTTGATTGATGGAGTAAAAGCTAAACAATCATGTCGATATTTAGACAATGTCTTTATATAAAACGAAATTGGTGTATATAAAATAATGTCTTAAGTTTTGATTAATGTTAATTAATGGTAGATGCTACAACTTCTAACATTTAAGTAGCCACACCGAAAAAAAAGGCCTTGTTCTATTTGGGTCGATTTAAGCTTTTATGGCATTGAGTTCAAACTTTGGTTAAAAAAATTCAAAACTAAGTAACTCAAAAATAGAACGATAACAAGATTACTCTGTGTGAAATAAAAAAATTGAATTTGTACATATCAACTTCATTTATAAAAATGTTGTGTCCATATAATAAGCGAGTAACCGTGTATAACGACAAATTTTTACGACGGCAAATATTTATAAAAAAGGAAGACTTATTTTGCTTAAAAACTCTCGATATAAAAATGTTGAATTACTATTATTAAGAAATGAATTCATATTATTTTCACCAGATTTTTATGAAACAAGTGACTAACACAACTGCAAAAAACAGTCCAGAAATATTCATATACCTAGTACAGTTTTTAGTAAATTTGATTTAGCTAATATCATATTTACGTAATTGAAAAGTAAAAAAAGTCTTTTGACTAATTTATGCTTTGTAGAAAGTCGACCACAACTGGATGTATGTTGAAACTGAATTTGGCCCATAGAATTAAGTTTGGGCTTCTACAGGTTCATTTATGCCCAAGTATTTAGGTTACTTTGTGCCCAACTATTTCTGGAAGGGGTCCAATACTTAAATTTGATACATGCTCTAATTTCTTGTGTTTATTTAGAAAGTTCATTTTGCACCTTTCTAATTATCAAAGTTACATATGTTATTGTTTTGCAACTCTTGGAGCGAGTGGTGAACTGCCGAAACTGATGGACACTAGGTACTTAGCTTCGAAATGGGCTGATGAAACAAGAAGCAAAAGCTACATATGTCTGCAAGATTAATTTATTAAACTAAGTTAACTCCTGTTTAGCTATGATGTAAGGCAACCATGATGTCCATGAAAAGTTCTTGGCTAAATAACATGAACATTGTGACATATGCCATATATACGTGGTGACAATGAACTCAATACCAATAATTCTCGTGGTTTCAGACATAATTACTACTAGACTTATGAGCATAATCACATTTATCGCATATATTAGTGGTTTATATTCAGATCTACAAAGAACTTGCAACAACACGGTACACAAAAGATCAAGCAGTCTTCAACTCATAATCAAATGTATCCGTGCTACTACATAATAATCATCTATATATCATCCTTCACCACATCGTATAACTGAGTCTCTAATACTCAATTATTAGGTTCAACGAGACACAGACTTGATACACTAGAGTTAGATTAATGATACATTGATACACCTATAATCTGAAGTCATTTTGCACCTTGTTTCATAATCAATTTACACATTTCCTAGCTAAAACTAGACACATGCTACAATTACATTTTCATCAAATATGTATTCGCTTGAACTGAAATCTTTTCATGAAATGGAACCCTCATCTGAGCAGATAGGGATTCCTTGAGAGGTGCTATAGCAATCAATAAGGTATCAGAAAGTAATGTAACCCTATGCCGTATATTGGGATCTATATAACAATAAAATTAGTGATATTTTGATCCTAAAGGTGGAAGATTTGTTGCACAGTTTCAAAATTAGAAAACTTTGGTTTCATGTAAATATTTCACTCTCAATGCTTCTCTCACAATGTAACTTGTTTCACTGGGCATGGATCGTTTCAGCGATACATTTTCAATGTGAGAGAAGTTGCATCGAGAATGAAATACTTACATGGAAACCAAAGTTTCCTACTTTAGAATCCGTGAAACAATTCAACCATAATGGTAAAGATACAAAATACACAATTAAATTCATTCAACTTCGACATATATCCCAATCTAACACCATAGGGTCACCATACTTTCCTGTCCTTTATAAAACGTATCGCACCTTTCCAAGATGTAAACTTCCGCCCAGGTGAGGGTTCCATTGCACGAAACATTTCATCTTCTAGCTGAACACACCTCCCATTGCTTGATCCTTTCGAATGTCAGTGTCTCATATATAAAACCTGCATCCATAAAGAGCATTTATTCTAATAATCTATTTTAACATTGTGCTACTAAAAGAGTTTTTTTTTATTTATTTATTTATTTTTTTTTTTTTTTCATTTTAACATCTTCATTGATAAATCTGTTTAAATATGGTCAAGTAGTTAATTAATTACTTAACATTTTATGTGTTTTCATCTAAAAATAAAATAAAATAAAATACATTTTGATGTGGATTATGTTTTATATCCAACACTTTTCTGGGCCTAAGAGCATCTACTATAGTAATTTACGAAAAGATTTATAAAATGATGATGAGGTCTAAGCATTTGTAAATCATAGTGAAGATAGGTTTATAAATAGGTCTAGAATATCAAACCTCTCATAATTAAATGCATTTGGATTGTGTATGATATTTATAAAGCTTTATGAGGGTTATGCAGTGTATGATATTTATAAAGCATGAGGGTATGCACAATAAGTTTATAAAACAAAAAATTATAAATTAATGTCATAGTAAAATTATAAACCTTTCTTATGAACCTTTATACTATAGTGAAAATAGATTTAACATAGTGGATGCTCTAAGTACTATATCAAATAATAACATACTCGTAACATCTAAAATATGTTTAAATCGAGATTTGAACCAACAAACTCTTAGTTGATGACTAAATATGATCACTACATAAACCATTAAAATGAATAGATAAAAATGAAATATTATAAATCACCTTACAAATGATTCAGTGATAGTTCCAACATAATCGCCTTCAACAAATTCGATTTAATGAACATCGAGATCCTGAAAGGCAAAAATCTTTAACTATATATTCGATTTTGTGAAACTCTGGTCATGATTTATAGAAGGTCTTGTTGGTGTTGTTTGTTTTATAAAAAAGGGTGGTGGGTAACGTGAGAGCCACGTACGTGTTTTGTTTTTATCCTGTTTTTATCAAGACATCTATTGGACGTCTGTTCACATTATGGAATGGGCAACGTACGAGATTTTTTCCACCCACTATTCGAATAAACAATGAAATAATGGGTTAGTGGTTGAAACGAGGGAATGAGAAAGGAAAAGACAATGAACGAGGCTTGGTGGTTTTACACCATCATCAAAATAATTTTATTTTTACTTTTTTATATATACTTTTTATTTTTATAATTTAGTTTTTATTATAACTGTCAATAAAACGGATAATATAAAGAACTTAGACTCACTCACAAAATTCACGAAAAATCTACTCGTTAACGCCACACGGTGATTAGACATTATTGTGACGCTTCTCTCATCTCTCTCATATTAAACCACCAATGGGTGACACGTCAATGGTGAATTTTATATAAATTTTGTGAGTGGTTTTAAGATTTCGGATAATATAAAGGTAGGAGAGTATGTGGTGTGCAAACCTTATTACCCAATGAACAAATGTAAAAAATTGTAACGGCTATTTTCATTGCATATCTGGCGTGAGCAAAACCGCACCGCAATCCGCAATCCGTAAAAAACCGCAAAATCCGCACCGCAAAGACCGATCCACAACAAAACCCGGCGGTGCGGTTCTTGAAAATAGGAAACCGCATTTTGCGGTGTGGATTGGGTTTTCACCGAAAAACCGCACCAAAATAACCGCACCGCACCACTATGTTATATTCATATATTTTTTAATTTTTTAGAATAACACACTAAAATAGTAAAATTTATAACTTTTTATGACTTTTGTTTATACTTTTATAATAAATTATTTCAAACACATTTTAATGGTAAATTATCATCTTAGTTTTTAGTTAATATAACTTTATTTTTCTTTCAATTTATCATCGAAGTTTATAAAAAATTTCATCTCATTTGAATTTAACTATTATATTGATTTATAATTTCATACTAATTATATGTTTCACCATATCATTAATGTTAATATATTTATTCAATAATAAATATATACCAAAAAATATAATTAAAAAAAAAGATAAAAAAAAACTTTGACCCAAAACCGCAAAACCCGCATAAAGCGCATAAACCGCAAAACCAAAACCGCAAAACCGCGGATGTGGATTCTCTTTTTCAAAACCACAATTGCGGATGCGGGTTGGTTTTACTAAAACCGCACCAACCCGCACCACGCCACCCTTACATATCATGTTGCTTGATTGAAATGTCAAAAATGAAGATAATTTTGTTTATCATGATACTTCTAACCAAGAAAAAAAAAATTAAAATTAACGAAACAGACATCACTTTTAATTACCTTGGTATCTATAACTTCCGACCAAGCATGCCATATGTATTTTTAAAAAAAGTAAGTTTTACTTAAACTACATCAAAATAAGCAAGATTCACTATGTTTTAGGTCAACAGTTTGTGAATCATTTTTTTTTGAACGGCAGATTTTATAAAGACACTAGCAAGAAGCTAGAAAGAAACTATTACAAGGAAATAAGAGAAGGATTTTTAAGCCAATCTACCCAATTAAAGTTTGTGTTACATCTAAACCTACACCAAGAAAACGAACGAGCCACAATATCATCAAAAATCCTATTTTTAGCCTGCGGAGTAGAACCAAAAAGGAAGTTGTTGCGGAAATTCCAAACCGACCACCATGTAATGTAGAAAACACCTTCCAAAATCAACTTGAGCTTAGACTGAAGACGTAATTTTGTGAACCAAAACCACCAGTCATCAAATGAAGACAACACCGATATGTTTATGTCCCACCAATTAGCAATCCTCGCTTATAAATCATGAATCATGGAGCAAGAATAAAATAAGTGACAAGATGATTCAACTGCCGAATTGCAAATAGGACAAAGAATAGATTCGAGCTCTAAACCTTAAAGAGAAAGGTTGAGACGAGTAGGAAGATTATCCAACTTAACTCTCCAAGCAAGGATATTAACCTTTTTCGGGACTGCCTTGATCCAACGGGTTTTGGAAGCAATATCCCGAAGAAGCGACCGTCAATAAGATTTCTAATCAAGCAATCGAAAACTCTCTGCTCGGACAACGACCGGAACCATCTCGTCACGCATATTAGGAAGAATAAGCCCCTCCATGTGAGACAACAAATAGGCAAGTTGCTCTTGCTCTACCCCTCCTCTCGGGCTACGCCTCAAAGAAAAACACATGCTAGAATGAGCCATTTTAGACGCAACTGAAATGTTTTTGTATAACTCAAGAGCATGAATCCTTGAATATAAGGATTTAAGAGGAACATCTCCCTTTCATTTCTCTTCCCAAAACAACGTATGCTCGCCATTTCCAACCTTTTTCTTTATAGAACCAAGAAGATCGATCCCTTTCTTATTAAGATGAGAAATGTCACGCACAATATCAATCCAATTAGAAGAGAAACCAGAGAATGAAGACTTACAAAGCTTACCATCCTCACCATGAATAGATTTTATGACTTTAGACCAAAGAGAGAAGTTTTGAGATCGGGCGCCAAACCCACTTAAAAATAAGTGGCACCGTTCAAGGCGTAGAAACTCGAAACACCAAGACCACCTTTCTCCTTCAAGCCAAAACATTATTCCATTTTACTAAAGACAATTTTCGAGCATTATGATCCACCCCGTTAAAGAAATGGCTACGAATAGACTCCATTTTTTTCAACACCTGTAAAGGAACTTTGAACATCGACATATGATAGATAGGCATCGAGCCCAAAACATGTTTAAGAAGCGTTAACCTTCCTCCAATCGAAAGAGTCTTCATCTTCCACTTCGAAAGCCGACGAAGAAGATTGTTAATGATCTCATCCCAGGAATTTATGCGAGACATGAGGCCGCCAACTTTAACACCTAGATACGTGAAAGGAAGTTTAAGAGTCGAACAACCAATATTATGAGCTGCTAGGTCTACCTTGGAATTTTCCACGACAACTCCCATTAATTTATTTTTTTGAAAGTTGATGCGTAGACCAGAAGCACGGTAGAAACATTCCAATACATGAATGATAGTGGTGATATTTGAATCACACCATTGACCCATGAAAACTACATCATCTGCGTAGAAAAGGTGAGCCAATTGCAGCGAAGAGTCTAGAGATACTCCTTTGAATAAACCGGCATTTACAACTTTCTGGAAAGATAAGTGAAGAATTTCCATGACCAAAATAAATAAAAAAGGAGATAAGGGATCACCTTGTTTAAGGCCTTTGTGAACTGAAATTCAATTGTTGGGCTTCCGTTAACAAGAATCGAACCCCTTGAGGATCTTAAACAAGTTTTGATCCAACCACACCAACGATCACCAAAACCAAAGTTCTTCAAAACATCGTTCAAAAAATCCCAACGCACATAATCGAAAGCCTTCTCAAAGTCAACCTTGAATATCATAGTTTCTCTCTTCTTAGCTTTGCACCACTGAATTAGTTCATTCAAAATAAAAGGACCGTCTAAGATTTGTCTATTTGCAATAAAGGCGGACTGCACTTCGTTGACAAGGTCACCCATAACCCGCACTAACCCTAAGATCTTAGCTATAATTTTGTAGAGGCTTCCAATTAAGCTTATGGGTCTGAAATCCTTCACCAACTTAGCATCTTTAGTTTTTGGAATCAAGGCAATGAAAGAAGAATTACCTCCTTTAGGACAAAAACCATGCATGAAAAAATGATTCACCGCTTCCTCAACATCAGATTCTAGTAAACACCAATACCTTCGATAAAACCGAAGTGGCCATCTAGACCCGGGATTTATTCAATCCACAATCCTACACGGAACCTTTGATTTCTTCCTTCGTAATAGGACTTTCTAAGTCATTCAAAGATCGGTGGATAACTTATTAGGAAAATCCATATCAAGAGTAAAATGATTCAAACTAGGTCATTAAACCTTTCCTTGAAATGAGATAGAAATTCATTTTCACGACCTTAGGATCCTCGATCCAAGCACCATCAACAAGGATCCCACGAATGGCAAGATTATTTCTTTTTTGTTGATTATACTTGTGAAAATATTTAGAATTTTCATCTCCTTCAATCGACCATCTAACCTTAGCTTTTTGAGCTAATTCCATAGAATCGATATTATCCAAATCTCTTAACTTATTCATAATGTTCATACGTTCTTCCAATATTTCAGAATTCCCATCTCCTTTGTCTAGAATAGAGTCGATGTCAGCTAGCCCATGTTTTAGACTTTTCTTATGATTCTGAGACTTATACTTATGATCTTTCACCCACGTACGAATCTGCACCTTTAGGATTTTTAATTTTTTAACAGCCTTAACATAGCATTAGGTTAAGAGGTAACCATATTTCGCCATGTATCTGCCACAAAAGAGTCAAAACCTTCAAGATCGAACCAATAATGATAGAAATGGAACGGTGTTGGCCCATAGTCAAAACTTATTTCGCGCAATAAGATTGGTCTGTGATCAGACAAATAGTGATCCAAAGTAATAGCTGAAATATTTGGACATGACCTCATTAAGCCTTCAGAAATAAGAAATCGGTCAAGCTTACTCATTTTAGAGGCCGACTTATGAGACCAAGTAAAAGAATAGCCACCAGAAGTCGCCTCCACCAAACCTCCTAACGATATAAAAGAGTTAAAAGCATCAGCCCCTTGAACATTGTTGATCTAAACTAATACGAGTACAACATAATATATGAATTGAGTTATTTTAGAAATCATTAAAAGAATTGAGTTATTTTAGAAATCATTAAAAACATGGAGATTGATTGATCAATCTTAGTCGCTTATGTTTAATTAAAATAAAACACATACTTCTATCCTCTAACAACCCATATTTTTTAGTTAAATCTACTTCCACCATTATTTTTATAAAACTAATGTATTTCAAAACCCGTTAATCGATAGGCGACACAAGTTACATAATTACGACAAACATTTATTTTTTAATAGAGAAGCATTTTCATATATTTTCAACAAACATTTTTTTTGTTTTTTGTTTTTATTTGGTTTCTTTTGTACATGAGTTTGTATGATATATCACATATCATATAACACTAATCTGTAATCTCAAACACTTAACATGTTGTCGTAAAATAGACATAAGTATTTGTGTAGAACTCCAAGCGATTCACCATTTTTTGTATTAAAAAAAAAAAGAATCATTAGCTTTACGACCGTATATCACACATAATTTTAAAATTTCCAAATCAATATATTTTATTCATAAAATTTAAGGAAAGCATATGATTTTTATACGGTATTCAGACTTGCTTGATATATCACATATGATATAAAACTAATTTGTAGATTCGAAAACTAAACATCTTTGTCGTAAAATAGATATAAATATTATTTTCAAGACAAAAACGGTGAATCTTTTGGAGTTGTATACAAATACTTATGCCAATTTTACGACAACGTGTTGAATGTTCAAACTTACAGATTAGTGTTATATGACATATGATATATCAAGCAAGTTTGAATATCAATTTTTTTTCTTCTTCTATTTTCTCCAACTTCAATGAATAAACCATATTGATTTAGAGGTTCAAATATTATGTGTGATATACGGTTGAAAAACCAAAGATGTATATTTTTTAATGCAAAAATAGTGAATCTTTTGGAGTTATATACAAATATTGATGATCTTTACGACATCATGTTGAGTGTTCAAACTTACGGATTAGTGTTATATCACATGTGGTACATCAAGCAGAGTTGACTATCAAAAAAAAAAAAAAAAAGCCTTCTATTTCTCCAACTTCTATGAATAAAATGTATTGATTTTGATGTTCAAAATCGTGTGTTTTTTCAATGCCAAAGCGATGAATTATTTGGACTTCTACATAAATGATGAATCACATGTGATATATCAAATAAAACACCGTCTGAGAGAAAAACCAAAAATACCAAAACCATTAAAAAAGGTTTGTCAAAAGTATATGAAAGTGTCACTCTATTAAAAGATAACTAAATGCTCGTTACGATTGTGTAATTTATGTAGGTTAACAGTTTACGGCTCTTGCGATATGCAATTTTTTTTAAAAAAAATAGGGGTGAACGTGGATTTTGATTAATAATAATAAGACTAAAATACACGGTTGGTCCCTAAACTTGTCACTTCGCTTCGCGTTGGGACAAACCTGGGCATTATCATCGCAGGAGGTCTAAAACATGGGCTTTATATGCCAAAATCGTCCCTTGACCAATAACGTCGATGTCAACGTTCTGTTATACTCCAGAAAACCCCGTTATCATGTTACTGTTGAGGGTAGAAAAGTCATTTACTTGATGTACTATAGCAGATGTCTTGTCCAATTTCCCGCCATTATGTAGAATATAACAAAGTTGTGTACTCATTGCTCATCCCCAAACTTGTTTTGGAAGCCTACCCAGAAAACCCTAATGCAATGTCAATCATCAAATCAAATAATCTAAGTAAGAAAATAACAAACACCAACCTTGGATTTACTCTATGGCGAATAAGAGAATATCCTTTCTTTGATGATCATGAAATTGAGGAAAAAGCTGCAATCAGGAGATATTGTAAGTCTTTTTGGTTATAGCCTATTACAATCATATGTTAATATACTGCTTAAGTCATTCCCCTTTAGGTAACTTTAGCTTAACATTGTTTTGTACATTTTTTATCAAGGGTGAACCAGATCTTTTAGCATGATGTTCCATTATGAAGGTACATTCAAATACTTTCCAGGTAGAATATATCAAGGAGGCAAGAAATGCCTTTTTGATCATGTAGAAATAAAAGAGGTATCCGTTGATGAAATGGATGCTCTCATGACCCAAATCGGTTATGAAATTGGACAAACCAATTATTTCAACTTTCTTAAGCCTGGTTGTACATTGGACGATGATTTGTTTACTTTGCGTGAAGCTGCTAATGTTGAGTTGTTGAAAGATGTTGTCATAGAGCATAAGCTGATAGATGTCTATGTGGAAATAGGGAAGACAAGATTAGAACTTTCTGAAATGTCCCCATAATCAATTAAGACTGTGTTTTGGGAGATGGATGAAAATCGGAGACAAGTTGCTACTACGGCTATTCAATCTTGTTGTAGACGATTGGTGTTAGATGATCTTGATAATGAACCTGCCTTGGATCCTTTTATCCAGCTTACACAAGTGCCTATGGACGCCAATGATATTGGTGAATCTAGCAATTTGCCAAACATTGAGCCTGTATTTTCCACCCTAGACACATCATTTGCTAGCCAACCTGTTCATAACAAATGGCGTGCTTTAGTACTTATTGATGAGGACAATGCTATTAAGGAGCCTTATAATTTTGAGGTTAATCGCCCGAGTGACTCGGGAAGCACTTAGACAAAGTAGGAAGAGCACTAGGTGATTTCAATAATAGGTTTGAGGGCCCGATAATTTTGAGGTAATCTGTTTCAATTGACTCGGAGAAGCACTTAAACAAAGCAGAAGAGCACTAGTTGATGTCAATAACATGTTTGAGGAGCCCGATGTGGATGTAACTTTGTTTCAATTGACTCGGGATAACATGGAAGAGGATCCCGTTGTTGATGTTACTCTATTACAAGTGTGTGACACTAGTGACTTAAGCAATGCAGTTGATGATTCAATTCAAGTAAATGAAGAGAACATTTGTCGGAGAATGATGCACAACTTGCTATGGTCCAAGTAGGTCAAAGTAATGAGTTAGGTGAAGCGGAACAACCAAGAATATAAGTGATGACATGCGGTTGGAAAATGATTTACCCGTGATGGTTGATGATGTCTTTTGCGGTGACTATGCTTCTTTCCAACAAAGAGACTTTGCAAATGGAGTCTATACCACATTCTTCTATTCGGTCAAGAGTTTGCTCTGCGGTGTTGTTCCTATTCACTATCTTAAAAATGCTTAAGTATGTAAAACAAGTTGATAGTGAATCTATGACCAAAAATATATAAGTAAAACACACCGATTAATTTTCAACATAATATTCTTTATTAGACATAAATCAAAACAAGAATGCATTACCCAGTACTTGCGAATAGTACTTGGGATTGAAATGACAAAGGTTGGTGACTCCTCTCTAAGCTCGGGCTAAGTCCGAGCACAACTACAAGTATCCACCGAGCTATCTCGGGATTAAGTTGTGTTGGAGGAGTGAAAGATGGCTTGCGTGTATGTGTGTTTTACAATTCACAAGCAATCTTTCACTCCATCTCTTATGCTATTTATACAAGTATGAGTTTTAACTCTTTCTAAGTGACAATGACATCATACGTAAGACAAAATCTTGATGTATTTTGTCTCATTCTAAAGACTATTTTAGGTAGGAGATCGATTGCTTTCCAAAGGTCGGTGATGACAGAGCACGATTGTTTGCCATTGTGGAAAGTTGACTTTGGTTGATAAGGACTTCGTCTTATCGATTCAAACATTATCCCGCCTTATCCCGCTCATTCTTGGTCTTCATATCCTTGATCTTCTACTTGGTTTGTCTTGATGTAAGTAGTTGGAGAGAGTCTTAGGGATTCGATGAGTTATTGTCATCACTCACCGAATCCACCATCTTCTTCTTGACTCACCTTCACCCTTTAAGTTCCGCCATCGAGTGGAGAGACTTCTTCTTCACCTCTTCTTGAGCATCTCGAAGATGGCTCACCGAGAGACTATGCACTCAAAGACTGTTAGTGTTAACGGTCGAAACACTTGGGGTATTTTTTATTCAAATCCTAGATTAAGGGGTTTGGGTATTTTACTGAACCTAACAGTCTCCCACTATTTGGATATACAAATAGCCTAAGTGTTTGATCAGTGTAAGTGAGAAAATGGCTTCTTCTTACACTGAATGTACTAATGAATACAATAAGGAACACTGAGTGTTTTAAACAAAACATACATTTTTATTGATCACATTACATGGTTCCTAACATTAGTACAAAAAGATAAAGCAAAATGATGTCAGTCTAGATGGATTCCCAATGCTTCAAGCTTGACCTTCTTTGTGAGGAGTGCTTCTCTGTCGTGGTGCTCTCTTAGCTTAGCATTGGTCGGTCACGACCCGATATTTTACGGAGTATTGATTTGAGAAGCCAATGTCGTGTAGCTTGCCATTGTAGCCACCCTCGCAATATCTATGTCACTCCATCTTTGGAATCTGGGTTTCCATAGACATCAATAAAAATAGCCCTCTTCGTGCTTTTCAATTACAGACAGTTCACGAACTTTAAACCTTGAGCACCCTGTTGCATTCGAGTCCGTGCACTTTGATCTCGGTGGAACTCAACCTCTTTCTTTTGCCCTATGATGACCGAGGTTGAGATCCTTGTATGCGCGATTAAGGCGGTGAATCCCTAGTTGTCTTTGGTGCATCCCCGCCTTTCATACATTTTATTGAGCATCTTCATCGCCTCCTTAACCACCGCATTCTACTTCTTTTCAATTAATGGACCAAGTTCATCGAGTTCGATGATCCCAAAGTCGGTGAATTTGGGGATCATGAACCTCGAAGTGTCTTTATCATCCCCCACAGACGTTCATTGCCGATGGTTTAGACTTGGGATGATTCGACATCGATGATCTTCTCAGCACCTTCCGCTTGTCATTGTCGATTGTAATGATCAATTCTTGCTTGCCCGATGGTCGCATTTCTTTGTTCTTTTCTTCCAATCGCTTTCTCATTTCACCATCTTAGCAACTGAGCATCCTTGAACTTCGTCTGCTGACCCTTTTCAAGCTTCTTAGGATCAATCCCTATGTTCTCGCCTTCTCGGTGACAACTTTTATCAATGCTTCTTTGCTCTTCCTTTCCTCCTCGCCTAGTTTGTGTTTCTTTTCTTCATTTGCAAGATAGGCACTTAGTCATTGTGGTGTGGCGGTATTAAGTGTCGCCGATCTTGTAGGGAATCTTCTCGTGCTCGGGACTTTGCATTATGCCTTTTCCTTTGTCCCGCCCGAGGAAGATGATGCTACCGATGGTGGTGGTGTTGTTGTGATGGGTGTAACTGTCATAGCCATTGTTGTTGTTGTTGATGATAATGGTGGGATTGATGAAATGGGTGTTCTCAAGTGGTGTTGGCCCTCGGTGTGAGAAGGAGTTTCTTGACAATATTCTCCCCTCAACTGCTGCCGTAGCGTCGGTGAGGGCAAGAGTTAATAGGTGGCACCGAGGAGTCTCGAGTGCTTGACCCTTAAAGGCTTGATAAATCTCGCCATTGCCTTGATATCCAAGTATCGATTGAATACCAAAGACCTTTGCTTCCAAATTAGCTCGAGATACTTCCAAAGCGGTCGATCTGGGCCCAATATTCCAGGCCATAGAGACGATTCCGAGCCGTAGTAGCCATCTCGAGTATCCAAAGAGCCCAATGTAGCTCAAGAGACCGGATGAAGATTGAAGACCACGAACATTTGCGATTTGAGCATTTCTATTAGTCTAGTGAGGCCGGAGGATTGTTTCAAGTAAGCCTCGGTAGCCTCAACACTTTGGAGTTGAGGCCGGGCCTTCTTTGATGATTCCCGATTTCATCTATCTTTGTGCCAACACTTTGAAGGTGCACGAGAAATTTAGCCAAGTTTTCATCCATGCAGTGAAGATTGTCATACATCGATCCACTGTGCTCATCGGTGTTGGTGTTGAGATAAAAACTTGACCACATATTTGCATAGTCGGCAAAGCAGCTTGGTGTGTTGATCCCATAAGGTTTCAAAGACCCGAATATAGCTTCCTTGAAGCTTTAGTGATCCACATAACCGCTTTCCTCTCAGCCGCTGGAAGAGTATTATCAAATCTCACGAATTCTTCAGACAGAAGATGCAAAAGAGTCGAGTCATTATCTTCCGGTGGAATGGTGACTCTTTAGACTTTTGTAGATTAGTGAGGCTCTTGTTCGATTGAGCATCGGCGTCCACTTCTTCTCCCCGCCGATAAAATTGCATCTTCACCGTCGACTTGTTCTTCTTAAGAGAATATCGGATCGGCGACCTCGAATGATTAACAATGTGGGGTGATGGGTTCCGTGTCGGTGGTATATTTCCTATGAGTCTTTGTCCCCGTTGACCCCTCGAGACCTTGGTGGGCGCTTCCAGTGCCTTCACCGGAGTCGGGATTGGTGGTGGGTTCCGTATCGGTGGGTTGTTCCTTTCTCCCGAGTCTTTGTCCCCAAGTGACCCTCGAGACACCGGTGGGTATTTCCGATGTCTTTAGGCGGAGTCGGTGATGCTATATCCCTATCGGCGGTTGTTTAGTTCCTCCGAGTCTTTGGGATCAATCGGTGTGCCCTAGACAAAGGTCGTGATTTGCTAATGTCATCCTTGGGCGAAGTGGAAGGCGCTCCCTACCGGGTTGTATGTTTCCTCTCGGATCTTGGGAGTAGTAGTTGGGACCAAGGCACCGATTGTGATTTATCGGTGTCCTTCGTTGTCACTGTGGTGGATGTTGCCTGGTCTCCAATGGGTGTCTTTTCGATGCTGGGTTGTTTGTGCCTTTTAGGCGGTGTTCTCAAGCCTCGTGGCCCCGAGACTTGCGTTTGGTCTTAGTCCTAGTCTCGAGACTTCCCTTTCTCTTTTTAGGAGTCGGGTTGGAGACACCGAGTCCCTCTGGTTGTTTACAAGAACCATATGGGCCAATCAATTCAATATTAGTGACAAGGGATGGGTCCTTTTGAAAATTAGATTGACTCGGGATGCCTTGTAAAGCACAATATTTTTGTTCCTAAGGATAAATTGCAACCCAAGAACACTTGTAAAGCACATGAGACAAACCTAGGTACGAAACATATTTCGCCTAGTTTTGCTCAAGAGCTTGGTTACGAGATCACCGTAAATGATCTCCCCATGTCGACATTGACCCATTCATCAAACAAGATGCCATCATCAATTGAATAGAATTAACTTGTTCGGTGGATGAGTGGTTCCCGTAGAGGACCCGAATCACAAAAGTGAATAGGATCCTCCAAGCCACGGAAATGAACTTTTGGTGACTGGGGTCTTGTCCAAAACTTTGGATCCAAAACGATTTGTTTTAACCCATCCTTCATCGTGGAGGGTTCGGATGGGCAACATAGACACTATTATTATAATCTAACCCCGTTGAAGTGCACAAAGTTTTATAATCCAGGTTAGTGATCGCTCCCCATTGAAAAGATCGAACCTAATGAGATACTCCATGAGTGGTCGAGGTCGGCCTCATTAGTAGAGGTTGACGGTCATAGGCATGATCAGTAGCCCAAAACTCCCCGAGGAGGTTTTGGTACGTAATGAGGACATTTAACAAAGGCCATTTTCGAAGGGCGCTTAAACAAAAATTTCATAATGTCCTTATAGTCGACATTTTGTGGGTATTCAAAATTTCCTATGACATTATTGGTTTTAAATTCAAGACATCAAGTCCCCCGCCCATCGTGATGCAAACCAAGATATTGTGTTCCCGCCATTTCTATTAAAATGTTTTAGAGAAAATATCTAGACAAGAACAATTAAAAGGGTTTTGAATCTATCAAGTTGTGATGAAAAACTTTTGTAAAGGTTCTAGAGAAGGTTTTTCCGAAAAAGGTTTGATGATTCTTTGAGGAACACATAAATTTTTCTCGGGTTTGAGAAAGAATTATAATAGAGTTTTGTTACAGAAAATAATTTGTGTGTGTTTGTATGGTTTAGAAGAGGGTATTTATAGAGTGGTGAGAGGGGTAAAATGTGCATAAATGGGAATTTGTAAAGCCGGTTTTTGAAAACGTTTTGAATCTCCACATTTAATGCCACCACTCCACTACCGCAATAAAATCCGTTTTCAAGGAAACAACATGATGCAGCAAAGAAAAGTGCACTTTTAAAGAATAAAATATCCACGGATATTTTATGTGAGAGAGGCATTTAATGCCAAGTGGGATGAGGAAAGTATGAGGACCCCGGTAAAATACAAAGACATATATTCCTATATTTAATTGGCATGGTTACCAACCTAGGACATTTAAGTAATCGATACTTGGAGCATTTAGTTACTCATTGAATGCTCAATATCAATCGTCGGGGTCCCCGAATGAGTCTTACTCATTCGGTGAGACTGACCATTTCGCAGAAAACTTCATCGAGATTGGGATTGGTTTTCGTGTCGACTTTCAATGTCTAACATTCCCAATTCAACTTTCGGTCTCAAGGTAGGTTCATCTAAGGGTTTGGTGAAGATATCGGCAAGTTGATATTCGCTGGGAATGAAATGAAGCTCTATGTCTCCTTTCATTATGTGATCCCCGATAAAATGATATCCGATATCAATGTGTTTGGTTCTTTGGTGAAGGACGGGGTTGTTGGAGATAGCAATGGCACTAGTGTTATCACGTAAGATGGGTACCATTTTATAGTGGAGTTCATAATCACCGAGTTGACTTTTCATCCATAATACATTGGCACATCATCCTGCAAAGAAGAACATACTCGACGGTGAAGACATAGCCACCGATTGTTGCTTTTAGCACTCCAACATACCGCTTTTCCTCCAAGGAATTGACAGACCTTGAGGTACTTTTATATCTATGTTGCGACAACATAATCGTAGTCGAGTACCCTTTAAGATCAAACCCCGAGCACTTTGGATAATAGAGTCCATGGTTTGGGGTTCCTTCGTGTACCGAGTATTCTTTTAGGCTGCAGTGAGGTGAGATTCTTTGGGATTGACCGTATCTTTCTATTAGACATACCGAGAATTGTATGTCCGGTCCGGAAGCGAAGATACATCGGTGAGCCAACAATCCCTCTAAAATGGGTTTGATTGATGACTTGCCGGTGAGATCGTGTCCAAGGTTGTTAGGAGGGACCATTGGTGTCTTCAATGAGGCACGATCGATATCTCATATTTCTTCAAAAGATTTATGGTGTATTTCTCTTGACCGATGGAGATCCCTTTATCGCTTTTCTCGATTTGTAGACCAAGAAAGTAAGTGAGTTCACCCATCATGCTCATTTCAAACTTTTTGTCATCGCTTTTTCAAACTGCTTGCAAAAGAGTGTAGTTTGTTGAGCCAAAGATGATGTCATCAACATATACTTGGACTAGTATCATATCTTGTTTTTCCTATAGATAAACAATGTGTTGTCTATCTTTCCTTTGAAAAACTTGTTTTGAATCGTGAAGGTGAGAGAGTTTCATACCATGCTCGGGAGCTTGTTTCATCCATAAAGGGCTTTATCAAGCTTGCGAGACATAGTCAAAGAATTCACTACTCTTAAAGCCGGAGGTTCTTGAACATACACATCTTCCTTGAGTTTACCATTCAGAATGCACTTTTACATCCATCCGTAAACTTTGAAGTTCATGTAGGTAGCAAATGCAAGGAAGATCCCGATGGCTTCCATTCTTGCAACAGAGCAAATGTCTCATCATAGTCAATGCCTTCTTGTTGATCGTAACCTTTGGCTACAAGTCCGGCTTTATGTTTAATGACAAAGGTCGCTTTCATCAATTTTGTTCCCGAAAAGCCACTTCATTCCTATAACTATGACATCCCGAGGACATTTGATCAAGGTCATGACCTTGTTTTTATCAAACTGTTGAAGTTCTTCTTGCATAGCTTTGAACCCAGCTTGATGTTTTAGAGCCTCGGTGACACTCTTGGGTTCTATATCCGACAGAAATCGGCATATAGACATTCATTAGTCAAGTGCAGTTAAGTTAGCACCATGCTTCTAGTGAGCATGCCTTGATGGGTTCACCAATGATGTTTACAAGCTCAATGTCCCGAGATTTTGTCTACTTACTTTATGGTCTAGGATCCGAGCTTGAAGAGGTCACCGGAAACTCAAGAGTGAGTTCGGTCTTGGAGCCACGTAATCATTTAGAACATATGGTAAGATGTCTTGTTCAGGTTGGGGTTCATGAATCACGGTTCCCGAACATTTGTTTCGATGTTACCTATCCCAAATAGGATCGATTAATTATCAATGAATTCATTGATAGTTGGTTGTGACAGTTGTGAGGCAAGACATAATATGAGATGTCGGCATCGACTTGGTGATGAGTGTGTAAATACTCATCATTTTGTTCCTTCTACATCGCAAAAACAAATAAAAAACACTCGAAAAGTCTCAAAAGATGAAAAAATATTTAGATCGTATTTTATGCAATAATTGTCAAAATCTAGTCCCCGGTTATTCAAAACATGTAATTTTTCATAAAAGGCCCTCGTGAATTTTTAAGTTGTCAAATTTAGCCTTATAAAATCTACTTTTGCAAAATGACAACTTTAGTCTCTCGAAATTTCAAAGATTGATGAAATTACCCGTGACATTTTAATTTGAAAATTATTATTTTGGTCCTTGGAAAATTAAACTTGTCATAATTGGTCCTTATGATGAATATTGGATAATTTCGGTTTGGTCCCTTGGTTTTGTGGAATTGCGCTATGGTCCTTGTGATTAGAATACCAAACCCCTCTTCCACTTGACCCTTTCCTTATCCCTTTTAGAACCCCCTTCCATTACCACTGACCTCCCTTCCATTTTGACCCATCACTAATAATATAAATGACCCATTTCTTTTCCTCCTCCTTCCTTTCTCTAACCCGCATCTTCCCGCTTTCTCCAACCCGTGTCGCAACCCTCTTTACCCAACATCACCCAACCCCAAAACACTCAACGAATCCTTCCATTCACACCTCGTTGGGACACGACCGGAAATCACTTTTCCTAAGATCACTTTATCACACCGTAAGATTTGGCACGTTAACCCTTTTCCTAAAAGGTTGATTTGTCGAGTTTTACGGTTAATTTGATATATTGATATTGTGTTTGTTTTCACCACTCACTTTACACGAATCAAATTTTGGCGCTTGTTGGGAGGTGTGTTGCGACAATATCGTGAAGTTTTGCGATTAGTGACTTGAAGAACCTTCTCGTGAAGTTATTGTTTTTATAAAATACAAAATACAAAAATATTTTTCTTTTCTTTGTATATATATGTAAAAGATTAAAATACAAAAGATTTTCCTTGTTGTTTTAAATAATATAGAAGACACAATCAATATAACATTCTCAATCGAGGTGTTATCATTATAAGTTCCCGAACTAAAGATTTAAAACTTGCCTTTGTGTCGCTTCGTGTTTTGGTTTACTTTTATCGGTTTAACAAACTGTGTGAGGGTATAAGGACTACCGACATTAAATTATACCGAAAAGACGGGTTTTTAATAAGCTTCACACGACCTAAAAGTCTCTCCGCTCCTTTGTGCGTTTACTTATAAGTGATCATTTCACGTGGATTATTGGTTTAAGTTCATTGTGTTTTGCCTCGGTCTTGTTTTAATTGAAAGTGTTGTTTTAGAGTGCATGCGCACTGCTCGCAAGCTCAGAATCAGAACCAAGCAAACGCACCGAGATACGTGCGTTGAACAACCCACCATGGCCGGAACCCAAGGAAACGGACCTCAAGTCCAAGTACATGGTCCACAAAATCAAGCTCCCGATCTCTGAACGATGGAGGAGCTTTGCCAACCCACGATGGATGGATGGGGCGGTCCAATTGCCCCGGTCAACATCGAGGCCACGGATTTTGGACTTAAGCATCACATGATTTAACAAGTCCAAAGTTTTTTCCAATTTCACGGATCACCGGGTGACGATGCCAACAAGCATCTCGACAAATTTCTCACCGTCACCCAAAGTATGAAGCAAAATGGGGTCACCGATGACGCCTTCGCTTATACCTCTTTCCATATTCTTTGATTTATTCATGCCACCGCATGGTTTGATCGTCTTCCCAAAACTCAATCCATAGTTTCGATGAAATGATCTCCAAATTCTTGGCGAAATACTTTCCACCGTCGATGGTGACGAAACTACGGAATGAAATCGACAATTTTAGGCAAAGATCCCGATGAGTCCTTATTTGAGGCATGGAACGCTATAAGCTTTCGATTGATCAATGTCCGAACCACAATATGTTGCTTGTCACCCAAATAGATACGTTCTATAACGGGTTAACATTGAGACATCGTGACACGATAAATGTCATTGTCGGTGGTACCTTTATGAAAAGGCGACCAAGAGTGCTACGATCTCATCGAAACATGACGCCCACCATAATTATTGGGATTCCTCAACGAGAGGAGTGAGTCAAGGAGATCTACCACCCTTCCATCTTCTAATACCGACTCTCACCAAAAAGATTGAAGAAATATCCACCGCATTTAAAATGAGTCAAAATAACAACAATCAACAAGTGAATGTCGAAACAAAAGTTGTGAAACTTGTGGTGGTCCACATCCTTATTTTGAGTGTCCGGCCTCGGTGGCTTCACTTTCGAGAGCGTATATGCCGCTCGGTTCCTACAATACGGGAGGTAATTCCTACCAACCGCAAAGAGACCGAACCTTCTCATCTATCGCTCTAACAATTTCCTAGGACCACCCGGGTTTAATAAAAATCGTAACAATCAAAATGTGCGAATAGAAATAATCGGTTCAATCAAAATCGAGTCGAATCGAATTTTCAAAATCAAAATCAAGGTTTTCAAAATCAAGGAAATTTCAATCAAAACCGATTCCAAGCTCCTCAACAAAACATGCATGCCTGACCTCCTCAAGCTTCCATTGACATTGCTAATTACATCAAAAGCAATGAAGCTAAGATGGTGTCCATGCAAAATCAAATTACCACTTTGAAGAATGATTTCACTTCCGAAGCTTAGAGCTACTAGCAACAAAATTGATCAATCTCAAAGCAAGATTGAAAGCATGTTTGCTAGTCTCATGAGTCAAAAGAATCAAGCTTCAACTTCGGAGCTCTTCCGAGTAATATCATTCCCAACCCAAAAGGTGAATTGAATTCTATTGCCACCCAGTGGTAAGTCTTATGAGGACCCTCGATGCCTAATCCTTCTCCGATGAGGGATGTGGACGAGAAACCGAGGTATCAAAGGACAAGGTGCATAACTCAAGCCCACGGCACCGCGACAAGTCCAACCTCCGTGGTCTTACCTCCAATTCCCGAACCCGTTGTTCCGATGACCACTCCTAAGCCTTCACTTCCTTATCCTTCAAGGCTTAATGACCAAAACTCGTGATAAAACTAGTCAACAAATGGAGAGCTTATCCAAATCTTTCAAGATTTGCACTTCGAGATTAGTTTCATGACGCTTCTTCTTCTAATGCCAAAGTTCGTCCAACAATAAAAATTTGTTGAATAACAAAGAAAAGATTTCAAATGGCTAAAACTTCTTTGAACTAAAATTGTTCGCGGTTATCCTTAAAAACTTCCCGAAAAGTTGGAGACCCGGAAAATTTCTCATCCCATGTAATTTTCAAGGCATAGTTCAATGCTCCGCTGGCGATCTTGGTGCTAGCATTAACTTGATGCCACACCCATGTGGAAAAGCTTTCATTACCTCCGCTACACCTACATGTATGATCCTCGAGCTATGGACCGTATAAGTTCTCGTCCGCTAGGTATAGCCGAGGATGTATTTGTGAAAGTAGGCAAGTTTCATTTCCCCGCCGACTTTGTAGTTGTCGAATTTGATGCCGATCCCCAGTACCCTCATCCTTGGAGGTGCTTCTTGAAACGGTCGGGCATTGATCGACGTTGATGAAGGAAAATTACTTTGAGGGTAATTAAGGAAGTCACGTTGCTTTCAATCTCAATCAAGTTACGAAATACTCCCCAATTATGGAGACAATTCCGTCAACAAAATTGATGTCCTTGACATTGTATCGGAGGAGTATTCTCAAGAAATTCTTGGATTCTCGAGTGGCAATCCCACTTCGGCCGATCCCATCGTTGCTCTCTTCCCTCCCTCACCCGCTTTGAGGAAGTGACTTTATTTTGGAAGAGATTGAAGCATACTGGCTAGTGATTCTGCTCCATGGGAAATTGATCACGCCCCATCGACATCGAGGGAGATATTCTTCTCATCGGAAGATGCTTAATGAAGATCCTTCATCACTCCCTCCTCAAGAACTTCATAAAGAGGAAATCAAAACGATTGAAAAATCTAATGATCATCCCGAGGTCGAACTTAAGGACTTACCACCTCATCTCGAGTATGCATTTTTGGAGGGTGACAATAAATCACCCGTAATCATTGCTAAAGACTTGAGTGAGGATGAAAAATCCGCTCTCATAAAGGTTTTGAAGTCACACAAGCGAGCCATCGCTTGAACCTTTCCGACATCAAGGGTATTGACCCGAGATTTTGTACACACAAGATTCTCATGGAAGATGACTTCAAACCAATGGCTCAACACCAAAGAAGGGTGAATCCTAAAATTCATGAGGTTATCAAAGCGGAAGTCATAAAACTTCGATGCCTGGATTGATTTACCCTATCTCGGATAGTCCTCGGGTTAGCCCCGCTCATTGCGTGCCTAAAAGGTGGCATTACCGTTGTTGAAAATGATGAAAACGAGTTGATTCCTACCGATTGGTTACGGATGGCGGTTTGCATCGACTATCGAAAGTTAAATGAAGCCACCCGTAGACCACTTTCCATTACCCTTCATGGACCAAATGCTTGAGAGATTAGCGGAAACAATACTATTGTTTTCTCGATGGTTTCTGTTACTTTCAAATTCCATTGACCCATAAGATCAAGAAAAGACCACATTCACGTATCCTTATGGAACATTTGCTCACCGACGATGCCTTTCTGGGCTTATGCAATGCTCCCTAGACATTCCAAAGGTGTATGATGGCCATTTTCCATGACATGATCGAAAAAGACTATGGAGGTCTTTATGGATGATTTTTCGGTCTTTGGGGATTCTTTTCCAACATGTCTCTCCCATTTGGACAAGATGCTTGAACGCTGTGAAAACACCTAATCTTGTCTAAATTGGGAGAAATGTCACTCATGGTCAAAGAAGGCATTGTCCTTGGCCATAAGATTTCTAAGAGTGGGATTGAGGTTGACAAAGCTAAAGTAGATGTCATTTCAAAATTGCCTCCTCCCACAACCGTCAAAGGAGTTAGAAGTTTCCTTGGTCATGCCGATTCTATCGTCGTTTTATTCAAGATTTTTCAAGATATCCCGCCTATGACCCAACTTTGAAAAGGATACTCCTTTCGCCTTCTAGTGAGTGCATTGAAGCTTTTCAAACTCTTAAGAAGAAGCTCACCAAGCACCAATTCTAGTTGCCCCGATTGGAATTACCATTTGAGCTTATGTGCGACGCAAGTGATTTCGCCATAGGTGCAGATTGGGCAACGAAAATTAAAACATTTCCAACTTATACATTATGCTAGCAAAACTTTGACCAAAGCTCAAGCACACTACACTCACGACGGAGAAAGAATTACTAGCCGTGGTGTATGCTTTCGAGAAGTTTCGCCATACTTAATTTTGTCTAAAAGCATAGTGTATACGGATCACTCGACCTCAAATATCTCTTTGCTAAGCAAGATGCAAAGTCGAGATTGCTCGATGGGTTCTCCTCCTACAAGAATTTGATATCATTATCCGTGATAAAAAGGAGCGGAGAACCCAGCGGTGATCATCTCTCTCGTTTTGAAAATCCACATCAAGGTGTGCTCGAGAAAAGGAAATAAATGAAATGTTTCCTCCGAGACTCTTAATGTGGTATCTCATCATGAAAATTGAGTACCCCATGGTTTGCCGACTTTGCAAACTATCATGCGGGTAACTTTGTTGTGAAAGGGATGTCGTCCCAACAAAGAACAAATTTTCAAAGATGTTAAGCATTATTTCTCGGACGACCCCTACTTGTTTAAGGTTCAGTGGATCAAGTCATCCGACGGTGTGTTCACGGCCAAGAAGCCGATGAAATTCAAGGCTTGTCATAATGGACCCACGGGGACATCATGGCCCGAACTACACCGCCAAGAAGGTGTTTGATTCCTGTTTCTATTGGCCCACGATTTACAAAGATGCCCATGACCTCGTCAAATCTTGCGACTCTTGCCAACGTCATAGCAACATCTAAAAGAGATGAAATGCCTCAAATGCCATTCAAGTGTGCGAGATCTTTGACATATGGGCATCGATTTTATGGGTCGTTCCCGCCTTCTCGAGGAACAAGTATATACTGCCATGGCGATCGATTATTTGTCCAAATGGGTGGAAGCGAAAGCGCCCCCACCAACGATGCCCGAGTAGTTGTGAAATTCTTGTCTCTCTTTACCCGCTTTAACTCCCGTGCCATCATTAGTGATCATGCACGCACTTTGCAACGACCAATTCGCAAAGTGATGATTAAGTATGGTGTCACCACCGCCTCTCTACCGCGCATCACCCCCAAACTAGTGGGCAAGTGGAGGTTTCAATCGTGGTTTGAAAAGAATCTTGGAGAGGACCGTAGGTGAAAATCGTGCTCTTGGTCGGACAAATTAGAAGATGCACTTGGGCCTTCCGCATCGCTTACAAAACACCCATCGGGTGTACTCCTTACAAGCTTGTGTACGGAAAGGCGTGTCATCTCCCGATCGAGCTCGAGCACAAAGCCTATTGGGCCTTGAAGCATGCCAATTTTGACATCAAGTCATGGTGATCACCGAAAGTTCAACTCAATGAATTAAATGAACTCCGTGATCATGCTTACGAGAACTCTTTGATCTACAAAGAAAAGACAAAGAAGATCCATGACTCAAAAATCAAGAACCGCTTTTCAACGTTGGTGACCGAGTCCTTCTTTTCAATTCTAGATTGAAAATCTTCTCGGGAAGCTTAAAACCCGTTGGACCGGTCCATTCACCATTGCCAAAGTTTTTCCATATGGCACCGTCGAGTTATCTCAAACCGACTTGACCAAACTTCAAAGTGAATGGACATAGATTGAAACATTATTTTGGAGAGGACATTCCACTTGTGGTTGTCCCGGATCTCAAACCTTCCCATGAACCAATGAATTGGGGTCGAGTCAAGCTAGCGACTCGGAATCAAAAACAGAGTACACTATATGGGTTTCACCGTGTTCTGACTTCTTTCTACTTTCTACCACCCTAGTGTGGGGAGTTGCCCATTGTTGTATATAAAGTTTTCTAAAAAATTAAAAAAAAAAAAAAATGGCGTAGTATTTCCCTTTTCGTTCTATGTTTCAGCATAACCGCCGGGTACTTTGAATATTGAGGGCAATATTCATTTCTAGTGTGGGGGAATTCTCACGAATTTTATCATATAAATTATACCATCTTATTCCCCATTTTTGGCCAAAATGTGTTTTTGGAGTAAGTGTTTTGCACTTACTCGACATTTTATGGTTATCATCCGCCATGTCTAATAAACAAAAGGATTGGCTAATCCATGAGCAAACGGCTCTTAGTAAAGATATCTCAAATCCGTTGACTTGCTGCAATTTGCCCAAAATTGTATGGTGTTCACCACCATATCTTCAATTAGTGAAGAGTTGGCTAGCCCAAGTTTATGGCCATGGTAAAGGCGCTTGAAAACCATAATTGGTAATCGACTCACCAAAGATATTTTATCTAAGAGTTGGCTAGTCCGTAGCAAACGGCTTCGTAAAGACAAATCAAAACCGTTGAAAGTCGGTGGTTTGCTCAAAATCATTTGGTTATCATTGTACTAAGGTTCTTACTTGAACTAAAACATTTGGCTACTCCATAAGTAATGGCTTTTGGTAAAGAGATTCAAATCCATTAAGTTTTCTCAAAAGATTGCTAGGGACTAGCAATAGTTTAGTGGGGGATTGATGAGTGTGTAAATACTCATCATTTTTGTTCCTTCTACACCGCAAAAAGCAATCAAAACACTCGAAAAGTCTCAAAAGGCGTAAAAAATATTTAGACCGTATTTTATGCAATAATTGTCAAAATCTAGTCCTCGGTTATTCAAAACATGTAATTTTTCATAAAAGGCCCTCGGAATTTTAAGTTGTCAAATTTAGCCTTATAAAATCTACTTTTGCAAAATGACAACTTTAGTCTCCTCGAATTTCAAAGATTGATGAAATTACCCTGTGACATTTTAATTTGAAAATTATTATTTTTGGTCCTTGGGAAAATTAAACTTGTCATAATTGGTCCTTATGATGAATATTGGATAATTTCGCCGGTCCTTGGTTTTGTGGAATTGCGCTTATGGTCCTTGTGATTAGAATACCAACACGAATCACTTGGTATGAGGAATTGATTTCGATGTTATACTTATCGGGAGGATATCTTGATGAGTTATCAATTTCTATTTCCTCCACCGAGGTGTTGGTGAACCTTGATGCTTCGAACTCTCATCAAAGGTGACATGAAAGGTTTCCTCAACTTGTTGTCTTGCGCTAAATACCTCAAGGCTTTGGAGATTAGTGAGTAACCTAGAAAGTATCCATCATCGCCTTTTGCATCAAACTTGCCTAGATGATCCTTGTGGTTATGAATAAACATGTGACATTCAAACACATGAAAGTAGCCGATATCGTGAAGTCTACCTTTGAATATCTCATATGGTGTTTTGTTATGTCTTTTGACAATGATTGACCTGCTTTGAGGGTAACATGTTGTTTTGACCGCTCATCCGTAAATGTTTTGATAGAGTGAGCCATTTAACATAGTTCTAGCAACCTCAATGAGAGTTTTGTTTTTCCTTTCACCACCCCATTTTGTTCGGGGTGTAAGGAGATGAAAATTTTCGGAGATTCCTTTTCATCACGTAAATTCTCAAGCTCTTCATTTCGAACTCAATACCATTGTCGGGCTCGATTTGTTTAACAAGAATGTCATTCGGTTTTCAATGTTCCCGATGAATGACATTATAGTGTCGATTCTAACTCTTTTGGAAAGAAAGTATACCCAAGTATATCTTGAAAACTCATCAACAATGACAAGTGTATACTTCTCATCTTTGGATTGATCTAGGTCGACCGTCCAAAGAGATCCATATGCACGAGGAAGGCGCTTTTGATAGAGAAATTTTGTTTTGTTTTAAAAGATGCTCTTTGATGTTTGCCCTTTTCACAGGCTGAGCATGGTTTGTCTTTTGCAAAACCAGTGATGGTAAGCCAAGGACCTTGTTTTGTTTTGCCAAGTTGTTGATATTTTTGAAGTTTAAGTGAGAGAGTCTCTTATGCCACAGCCAGTTTACAATTTTAGTGGCTTTGGCAAAGAGACAAGTTCCATCTTTAGAGAGTGTTGACATGTCTAAGACATAAACATCATCCCTTCTAGGAGCTATCAAAACAATTTCTTTGTTGGCATTGAAAATGGTACCTTGTTTGTCATTGAATTGCACAATGTACTTTGCATCACGTAGTTGACCGACATCGATGAAATTGTATTTTAGACCATTGACATAAGCTATTCTAGAGAAAACTATTCCATTACAAGATAATCGAACCATAACCTTGAGCTGGGACATGATGAGTTATCACCAAATACTACCTTGTCCTCGGTTTCTTTACATACTTGTGCGGATACTCCTTAACACCAACATGCTTCGAGCATCCACTATCTAGATCCCGATAGGCTCTCGGCGTGTCTCGCACAAGTAGTAAAGTGGATTAGTTTCTCATCGACCCACTTACTAGTGGGCTTGGGTCTAATGGTCCTTGAATTTAGCAATCGAATCATGATCGCTGGTTGAGTGCATTTGCTACCACGTGTTTTGCATTTAGAGACCGAGGATGACTCGGTGATTCTTGGTTGCTTTGAACTTCTCCTTGCATTGATGACATCGTCATGCCGGGATGTCTCATGAGTGGATTTCGCAAATCTCACAAAGATGTGTTCATGAGATAATCATCGATGATGATCATTAAAGCCACGGTGTGGGCAAGGAGAAAAAGGTTTTGCTCTAAACTTTTGAGCAGATTTTGAGGTTGAAGCATACCGATGACCAACTTTGGTATAGTTTGCTTTATCGAGAGCTTACATATTGTAAGTGATCAAGTTCTATGGTCCTCCTTTTGCCGATCATACAAAAAGATTCTATAATAGTTGTCGGTTGTATGGTGGTATAGTGGCATAGATCACACTTCGCTTGGTTTTGGTGGTGGCTTTTGACTTTGAGGAACTAGAGGAAGTCGACTTTGTTTCCTTGATTGATTCAAGGACTTTTTCGATGGATTCCATCTTATCGCTTAGCTTCCTCACAAGTTCACCGCTTCGAATTTGGTCGCCTTCAGTGGGGACAGAGGATGTGGAAGTCTCAGGTGGGGTAGATTCTTGTTGAGTTGGTTTTGATGGTCTTTCGTGATGGTTCTACCAAGTCCGACCTTTCTTTTGGTGAGTGTGGATTGAATTGTAATGGAGTAAGCTCGAGCTAGGAGCAAGACCTCAAGAGGTTCCAGGTGGAAGCGGTGCTTGAGATTCGCTGCACTCGTAGATGTGTTCAAGACTAATGGGCACATCGTGAGTCCAAGCATGCTCTTTAGAGCTTGACTTTCGTGCTCTAGAATTCTTCCGTAATCGAAATTAGGAAGCTTACTATCGTGATTAACCCGCTCAATCCAATCACCGAGCTTGGGAGTAGTCAACACATTGGTAATCATGCCACCGCACACAAAAGGTTTAGGAGACTGGTCTTTGTTGTGAGAGTCAGGAAGATGATCTTCACCTATAACTCTCTTTTTGCTACTGGGAGCTCCCACAAGATCAAAGACTCTTGGATTCTTAGCGATTCAACTAGCAATGATTTCCTTTTCTTTCTTAAGTTCATCTTGAAGAGCCCGATTTCTTTTAACTAATTCGGTGTTTTGAATTTGCAAAGTGATAGCCTCAAGTTTATTTTGTTTTAGAAGAAGCGCTCATCCCTACACTTGTTTAGTTCAAAACTTAGCTTGTTATATTTTGAAAAAGGTTTAATCGTTGCTCTTCTAAACTTAAGATCAACATTGATATAGTTCATATAGGATCGCCAATCGTAGTCATCATCCATAGAAAGTAAAATATTTACCTTCTTCATTGTAATGTTGACCCACTCTCCATTCCCGGCATGATTTTTTCCCACGACCACTTTGTCCTCTTTGGAGAGAGCCATCGGTAATCGACTTGCACCATTTCATCATAAAATGAGACAGCTCTTCATCCCAATCAAGACTTCAAAGAACAAGACCTTTGTTTTACCCTGCATGATTTAATAGTGTGTGTTGTTTCGAGGTGTGGCCTCAAGCAATTCTAGCTTAGCTTTGGCTTTCTTGTATTTAGCTTCAAAATCCACGCTTTTGTTTTGATTAGATTTGTTTTGAAAATTTTGATGAGACCGATAGATTTTTGGTTGAAATTTGCTAAAGCTCAAGACCGATTAGACCACGATGGTTTGTAAGAGGGTTCGTAAATTGTTTTGAAAACGCCTTTTGTAAATGACCTCTTTATGACACTTAAAGCATTCGGTGTCTTCGCTGCTTTAGTAGTTGAAAACCTTTGTTTCTTTTTATAAAACTTGAGAGTTAGCAAGGAGTGCCTTTTCCCGAAATTCAACGCTCGTGTCATTTAGGTACTCCTCACTTGATCTCTCATCGCTCATCATCCAATTTTCTTGGAAATCTTGAACCACATTGTTAGAAAAGAAAGGTGTGATAATGGTGATAAGGTGGTGGTCGTGGACTTCTTGACTTCTTGAGACTTCTTTAAGTCATGGTATCGCCTGTTGATGAGGTTTTCCTCATAGACAAATTTCCCATAAATTTCGTGAAGTTTAAGATTCGGATATGATTAGCATCCCTAAGTCCCCAGAGAAATTCAACCACTTCTCGTGGAGACTATTGACAAAACCAACATTGATTTCATGTTTGGACAACTTAACACCAATATTTGACAGCTCATTTAAAAGATTTTTGTACCGGTGTAAGTTTGAGACGTAGTTTCGAGTCCTTAGCCTCAAGGTGTTATACTCAAGTTTCGGGTCCATTATCCTGCTTTTCCTTGGTATCGATGGGCCTTCATGGCTATGAACTAGGTCATCCAAGTTTGTTTAGTCAGTACTACGACTTATAATCGACTCTATAATATCATCGTGAAGACATGATATGATGATACTTTTGAGTCTTTGGTCCCGTTGACCACTCTCCTCTCATCCTCGAGTCCATCGAGCTTGTGTTTAGGCAAACCTTCAGTCTTTGGGATAAATGAACCTTTTGGGATAAATGGACCTTCATTTATACACTTGATATAATAAGGTTTCATCCCAATCAAATAGCAAAGCATACACTTTTTCCATTTGTTGAATTTACCAACTTCAAGTCTAGGGGCAACAAATGAATAAGCTCCACCTTTTTATCGACTAGTTGGGGTACATCAATTTCACCATAAGGATCCTCGATTTAAAACATTTTAGAGCGGCTTAAAAAGGTTTTATAATCACCTTGCTCGATACCACTTGTTGTTCCTATTCACTATCTTAAAAGCAGTTAAGTATGTAAAACAAGTTGATAGTGAATCTATGACTGAAAAGAAATAAGTAAAACACACTGATTAATTTTCAACATAATATTCTTTATTAGACATAAATCAAAACAAGAATACATTACCCAAGTACTTGAGGAATAGTACTTGGGATTGAAATGAAAAGGTTGGTGACTCTCTCTAAGCTCGTGCTAAGTCCGAGCACAACTACAAGTACCCACCGAGCTATCTCGTGATTAAGTTAGATTTGGAGGAGTGAAAGATGGCTTGTGTGTATGTGTTTTACAATTCACAAGCTTAATCTTTCACTCCATCTCTTATGCTATTTATACAAGTATGAGTTTTAACTCTTTCCTAAGTGACAACCCGACATCATATGAAGACAAAATCTTGATGTATTTTGTCTCTATTTACAAAGACTATTTTAGGTAGGAGACATGATTGCTTTCCAAAGGTCGTTGATGACACCGAGCCCGATCGCTTGCCATTCGTGGAAGTTGACTTTGGTTGATAAGGACTTCGCCTTATCTGATTCAAACTTTATCCCGCCTTATCCCGCTCATTCTTCGCCTTCATATCCTTCGCCTTCTACTTGCTTTGTCTTCGTAAGTAGTTGGAGAGGAGTCTTAGGGATTGATGCAGTTATTGTCATCACCACCGAATCCACCATCTTCTTCTTAACTCGCCTTCACCCTTTAAGTTCCGCCTTCATCGAGTGGAGAGACTTCTTCTTCGCCTCATCGAGCATCTCGAAGATGGCTCACCGAGACTATGCACTCAAGGACCGTTAGTGTTAACGGTCAAACACTGGGGTATTTTTATTCAAATCCTAGATTAAGGGGTTTGGGTATTTTCTTGAACCCAACACAAGGGAAGTCAAAAGTAAAGTAAGAGAGCATTCAATAGAAACTAGGAGGGAGTTGTTTTTTCCGAAGAATTACAAAACAAGAATAAGGGTCGATGTAAGGTTGTGTTCCACTTTCGGCCCAAGTGAAGGTCTTGACCGGATATAGGCCCATCTAGAAGTCCATGAAACATAAAGGGTATAAATGCATTGCTTTACGCAAAAGGACCCTTCGAAATACTCGCCCATGGTTATTGTTTGTCGGCAGGAAGGGTGAGACAACGGTCAAAACATATAATGAGCAACACACTTGTTTGCAATCAAGGGCGAAGAGCTTTTGACCTTCGCTATATCTCACGTAAAATTACAAAGACAGATTGAAACCAATCCAATCGTTCCTATCAAGTCTCATGCATAATCAACTTACCAACCAATACGAGCTTCAAGTGTCCCCTGCGAGAAGGTTTTAAGGGCCAAAACCTAGCAATAACGACTATCAAGGGTCAATTCAAGCTACAATTTACCATGTTGAGAGATTATGTTCAAGAGTTGCGTAAGACAAACCCTAATACAACAATTGTGATGAATGTGGAACAACCTCGGATCGTGCTCTTCCAACCGTAGAATTCAAGAGAGTGTATGTTTGTTTAGGTGCATCAAGGAAGGATTTAAAGCGTTTGGGAGATCGTTGTCGAAATTTGCCGCTTTTCAATTCGTGGTCCTTTGAATGGTCAATCGATGACAATCTGGGAATTGATAGCAACAATGGTATATACCCTTTAGCTTATGCTTTTGTTTAATCGTAAAACATAGGATCATGGACTTGGTTTCTTCATTGTTTATCCGATGATATAGCACTTGAGCCAATCTCAAGCATAACTTTTATTATTGACATGGAAAAGGTACTCCTTAACTGCTCATGAATTTAAGTCTCTTTGTTTTGAAACAGACGGAAACATATTTGATTTTGTGCGAGGATATAAGTAGAGCTTTAGGAGAAGTTTTTCCGATGCGTAACACATATTCTCAGACAAAGCATTCATGAGAAAAAAAAAGCGCAATGGAAAGGTAGGCCTACAAAGAGCATATGTGGAAATGTGCAATGACCTCAACTCTGTACAGGCCGTAAAGCTATGGTGATTTCAAGAAACTTAATCAACCAAACCCATGATTGGTTAAGTAAGATACCACCGATCCATTGGTCAAGGTCACATTTTTCATGTAAGTGATATATCCGTTTGATTAATTTGTATTTGTTAATGCAAGATAAACAGCTATAACTAATACACGTTTATTACTGTTTATCTTTAGGGAGAGCTACTTATGATGTGTTACTTAATAACATGTGTCAAGTGTTTCATGAAAAAATAATTGAGGGTTTAAACACACCAATTATTACAAATTTTAGAATACATCGTGGAATATTGTATGAAGAGGATAATGCATGTTCTTATGGTGATTGAGAAGAGTGATGGGCCACTAACACCAACCGCACAACACATGTTAGAGGTATTAAGAAAGAGGTCATTATATAATATTTTATGGAATGGGGAACTAAGTTTCGTGTTAGTGGACCATGGGGTGATGAATGTGTAGTTAATGTTGTACACAAGTCTTGTACTTGCGAAGATGAGAGATAACAGTTTACTATGTAAACATGTTGTTGCTACCAATTGAATATGGCTTTAAATGGGCAACAAGTAGAGTCAGAGAAACATGGGCTAATCCTTGTTACTATCTACTCACTGGGAGGCAACCTACCATCACCATGTCCACCTATAACTAGCAAATGAACATTGGGAAAATCAATCATGCCAACAACTGTTCCTCCGAAATCGAAACAAACCCGCCTAGCTCAAGAGGTAGAAAACGAGTTAGGATAGCTCCTGAAAGTGAAAAGATTGTGAAGGATGGTAAGTTGTCAAGGGCTTGGAAGAGTGTTAAGTGTAGTATTTGTGGCATTGCTGGACACAACCGGAAAACATGCCTAGGGTATGGTGGAGCCGAAAGTAGTCGAATCGCCAATAAAGGAAATGCCAAACGGCCCTACTAAAGCCGCAAAGAAAAAGACACATCCTAAAGGTAACAAAGTAGCGGCAGAGCAAGAAGTCAAGGTACAGGTGTTGTTGAAAGTCAAGTTAGTGCGCTTCAAGGAAGTGGTGTTCAATTTGAAAATCAAGATCCAACAATCAAGATCCCATCATACATGATGCATCCTCGCACAATCCCAACAACATCAAGATGAAGCAATTGCCGATCCCAAAGATGCATGAGCAATCCCAAGTGTCAATCCCAAAGAACATGATCAATCCTGCCTCGATTTTGAGTCATAGTCAAGTGATGTTCAAGCATTTTCGCTTCAACCCACCGCTACACGAAGAATGACTAGCAAAGGTCAAGACCGGAAAGAATGATGGCCTCACCATAGGTCAATTTCATTATGCTAATTATCTAGACAATGTTTCATCTAGTTTATTTCATATGGACAAGTTATGTACTCTAAAAACATATGTGTGTGTGTGTTTAATCAGTAATTTCATGCTTTGAAAAGTATGCAATTTTATGCATTTGGAATTATATCCATTAGCATTAACTATGGAACCATGTCATTATTGTGTATTTTTATAGATTGACTAAGCTTGATGTGTGAATAATTTGCATCAAAATTAACCAAAGCTAAACAGAACCTCATAAGAATGTTGACATTTAAAAGTCAACCCTAAAAAAATTGCTAACCATCTGCATACCCACAAGGCATTGAAAAACAAAAACAAACCAAACTGAATACTTCATAACAACGTTACTACAATTCAAGATACTGAACATTAACAATCTCGCCTCATTACATAAAAGCTAAAAAGTTATCCCAATGCATAAAAATCAAGAACAACATCCAACTTAGCACCGTGTAAATCTTTCACTTCCACACATCACCTTCAAAGATCTACTAATCTTGCCTCAAGCTCATTTCTCCCCTCAAAAGGCTCGGTATGATCATTCTTGAACGAGCACGATTTCAGATCATACCATCTTATCCAACCACAAGAAGACCCCTATTCATGATTATGACAAGTCATTAAACAACCACCATTGTTACAACGTGCTTTGTCGCCATGAAACAAACTAACACAATAAATATTAAGACGCACTTACTTCAACAGACAACCAAATAATCAACGCCTGGTTGGCGAGAGGTCCACGGCGCGAATAATAGCTTGCTTACCACACCAAAGAACGTACCATCTTGAAACGATTATCGCTTTTGTAGAAACTGCTTTTGTAGGATAGTTTAGGGATGGATGATAAATGACGACCAAACCGTGTTACACGACATATACTAGCTAAAACACCAGACAACGGTTCTATTTAGTACTCTACAAGAAAGACGGTTTGCCTCACCAACATAACGCTGACAACGACATTATTGGCCAAGGGGACTAGTTTGGCATATAAAGTCCATGTTTTGGACCTCCGCGATGATAATGCCTGGTTTGTCCCAACGCGAAGCCGTAATGTTTTTTGGGACCAACCGTGTATTTTAGTCTAATATTAATTAATCTCTCTTTTTTTTATTTAAAAAAATGAGTGACTGAGATTTGTTCTCCAGTATGCAAAAAATAATGATCCCTAATTGAACTTTTCTCCATAATGTATATCGTTTATTTTTAGAAAAACAAATGTGTTAAGAATTACTCACCCCGTCTCACATAAAAAATTCGTTCTACTATTTATGTTTGTAAAAAATAAAGGTCTAGTTTTTATACATGTATATAATTATTACTACCTTCGTCCCAAAATAATTATTTCCCGATAAAAAACACACAGTTTAACAAAAACACTATCATTACTATTTCTCTTTCTCTCTCTCTCTCTATACATTTTGTAAAATGACAATTTTACCCTTAACTAATTAATTAATGTTTTCTTTAAAACATCTAATAATAATTTCATTTAAGGGTAATATAATAAACTTTAGAGTGAATTACATAAATCGTCCTTGTGGTTTGCTATAAATTACGGATCTTATCCCTGTGATTTTTTAGCGGGTTTCGTCCCTCATGGTATACAAAAGTTACGGATCTTGTCCCCGTCTCGACCTTGGCCCCAAAAAGGACCTCCTTGCAAATACTTTCTAACGTGAGGGGCTAACGTCATATTTTGGTGTTAACGATCGGAGTTAATTACATAAATCGCCCTTGTGGTTTGGTAAAGTTACTTAATCTTGTCCTCGTGGTCTATTATATTATAATATTTTTAAAAAAATTAAAAAAACAATGTTTTTCTTTTAAAAAAAAGTCGATAAAAACGCTAATTTTATTAAAAAAAAATTAAAAAAACAAAATTTTTTTGTATGAATTTTATTATAAAAACGAATGAAGTGTATCGCTTTCATACATTTTCAAAAAACGTTTTTATAGAGATTTTTTTAAAATGCACGCCAGATCTATTTTAAACAAAAATCGACGGTTTTGTTTACGCTTCGCATTTGTTTTTTTATGCACGCTTTGTATGGTTTTTAAACAAACCGTTCGTTTTGTATAAAAATGTATAAACGAAAACATTTTTTATACGTACAAAAAAATAAAAAGTTTTTTTTTTTTTTTTTTTTTTAATATGAAAATGTATGAAAAACATTTTTATTATACAAAACAAAACGAGCGAAAAAAACCGTACGTTTTTGTTTTAAATGTACAGATGAAATGCAAAAATTTTTTCGCGTACATTTTCATACAAAAACGCACATTTTAATCAAAAAAAGCGTGCGGTTTTGTTTAAAATGTCACGACTTTTGTATGAAAAACGCACATTTTAAACAAAAAAACGTCACGGTTTTGTTTAAAATGTCGTTTTGTATGAAAAACGTACATTTTAAACAAAAAAAGCGTACGGTTTTGTTTAAAATGCACGTTTTGTATGAAAATGTACATTTTAAACAAAACCGTCGTTTTTAAAAAAAGCGTTTTTGTATAAAAACAAATGAAGCGTATCAAAGCGGACAAAACCGTATAAAACGATTTTTTATACGGCTTCATCCGTTTATAATAAAATTTAAAAAGTTTTTTTTTTTTTTTTTTTTTTTTTTTTAATAAAATTAATTTTTTAAAAGAAAAAACAATTTTAAAAATATTATAGTACATTTAAACAAAACCGTACATTTTAAACAAAACCGTGCGTTTTTTGTTTAAAATGTACGTTTAGATGAAATGTGCGTTTTGTATGAAAGCGTACATTTTTCGATCGCTTTTGTATGAAAAAATGTTTTCATACATTTTCATACAAAACGTACATTTTGTACAAAAATGTTTCATACATTTTCATACAAAACGAACGAAACCGTATAAAAACAAATGAAACGTAAAATAGAGAAACCGATAAAAACGCTTTTTATACTCTGCTTCATTCGCTTTATAATAAAATTAAAAAGTTTTTTTGTTTTTTTTTTTTTTTTAATTTTTTTTTTTTTTTAATAAAATTAATTTTTTTTAAAAGAAAAATAGTTTTTTTTTAAAAATATTATAATAAACCACGGGGACAAGATTCGAACTTTTACCAAACCACAAGGACGATTTATGTAATTAACTCCGATCAGCAACACCAAAATATGACGTTAACCCTCACGTTAGAAAGTATTTGCAAGGAGGTCCTTTTTTAGACCGGTCGACGGGACAAGATCCGAACTTTTGTAAACCACAGTGACGAAACCCGCTAAAAACCACAGGACAAGATCCGTAATTTATAGCAAACCACAAGGACGATTTATGTAATTCACTCTAAACTTTATAAAATTTCTTTATCTATTTTTAGTACTAGACAATTAAATTTAAGTAAAAAAATACGATAAAGTAAAGTAAATTTAAGGGGTTGATAAATCAAAGACTAAAATACACCGTTGGTCCCTAAACTTGTACAGAAGCATCATGATGGGACAAACCTTGAATTTTTCATCGTTGGGAGTCCCTTGACCAATTTTCTGTTTGTCAGCGTCTGTTATTTTCCCCATGTGCCTTGCACATGAGGGCAAAATGGTCATTTAATTGTTTTGGTGGTAAGACTGGTACAACCTTAGGGACTAACGATGTATTTAATCAATAAAATTATACCATCACCACCACCACCCTCCCTTTATCTCTTTTTCCTGCTTATCTCTCTAAATTTCTGCTTCTCTCTCTAAAATTAACACCATCAACTATTCTCAAATCTCATAAACTCCTCCACACAAAAAACATAATCTCAATCAAACACTATCACCATTCTCTCTCTAAAATTAACATCATCACCATTTTCAAATCTTTTGCTTATTTGGTGATAGAAACTATTACATTCCATAACAAACATGGTACACAGCTTGACGCGATAAACCTTTGATAACAGAGAATGATCGATAACCAACTATATTAGTGGTTCTTTACCATCATCTTTTCATAACTCCATTGATTCAAAGATAAAACAAAAAGAGTCCTACTCAAATCAAAACGAAAAAAAAATATAAAACGAGGCTCAGATCTGTAAAAAGTATCAGAACAAAGAGGTCAAAACTGCCATGGCTGCATTCATCACAACTGATTAACTGAATAAACGCCCTGCCAAGATGCGGCTAATCTCAACTTTATTCAATATACTCAGACAATATATTATATAAATTCATCATCACTGCCTCTAATAATTATATATTTATTTTGAGTACAGAAAGATTAGTAATCAACAGCAGCAGCTGCAACGAAATGGTCCCTGTGATTAGAAGCTTTCATAACCGAACAAACAAACACCCCCTTAGTAATCACTGCTGTTAATTTGTATGGGTCCGAATTGCTAAACACTAGTAAACAACAATAACAACAACAAGAGGAAGAACATTAAGAATACCATGAGTCGTTCGAACAAGACAAAAGGGTTGTTTGGATCATATGGCCAATAACAACAACACCACGTCATCATCAATGCAGATGGCGGGTACCCACAAAACGAGTCAACTCACCCGATTCTCCTACCAATGACCCGTCGAGCCCGGCCCTTCAAACATCACGAAATCGATGTTCTCAACTCACCTAGATCATCCGAACTCTCTCAAACAAGCGTGTTTGAAGAAAAAAAAAGCAAACCCGATTGACTCAACGGGTAGTGGGTAAAGCTAAAAGAACCGGTAGTGGGTCGGGTGGGTCGTCGGTTAATATTGAATTTAATGTTGGGGGTTGGAGAAAAAGAAGCATTGATGTTTTTTCATTTTGCGGTTTACGCCACAACCACCCAAGCCGATCCCACCAAAGCTCCACCTAAAAATATCAATCATCATCGTCGTCAACATCCGATTCGGACTCGAGTCGGATCAAGGGCTAGACATAAAGATAGAGCCGTTTAACCGGCCCGATCCCGATTCGTTGCCAGAACCAGAACCTGAGTCGGAGCATGAGCAAGAGCAGGAGTGGGATAACGAGCCATATTGGGATCATGTTTTAGATAAAATTAAACATAATATATTTTAATATATATTTCATATATATGACCATTTTGCCTCTTTGGATCAATATATATTTCATATAAAGAGAATGAAGTCAATTTTAGAGAGAAAATGGTGATTGTGTTTGATTGAAATTATGTTTTTCATGGAGGGTTTATGAGATTCGAGAATAGCGATGGTGTTAATTTTGTAGAGAGCGTAAATTTAGAGAGAACCGTGAAAAGAGATAAAGAGAGGGTGGTGGTGGTGATGGTATAATTTTATTGATTAAATACACCGTTAGTCCCTAAGGTTGTACCAAGACCACCAAAATAATTAACCAAAACAATGAAATGACTATTTTGCCTCATGCCAAGGCACATGGGGAAAATAATGACGCAGATGTGACACACGGTAAATTTTCACCAAAATTTAACCGATAATTAGTAATTTATTGTTACTAAGCATAAGTCATTAAGCATGCATAAGCTTTGCCTCGATCATTTGAGTAGTTAACTCGCATACAATAGATAATTTCATCGCTTTTGCATTCATATCATTTTATGAATATTTCATTTCATTTTGTCTTATGATTAAATTGCAAAGACGAGAGGTTATCTCGTTTACCACGATGATAACCGACACTTTGCCGCGCTGCATCGACACTATGATAAGGACTTGATAAAACAAGCGACAAATGTCCGTGATATGGAATATTACACAGATAAAAATATTTCGCACACGTAACAATAAGATACTACGTTATAAAAGTTATCAAACAATGATACTTTAGTCACAATTTAATATCGCAGACACAAAATATTTAACACACTATCACTTAAACAATAACTCTTATAAGACTCAAACACAATTAAAATACCTAAGTGTAACACAAGTACATACAAACAAATAAATCATATACATTACACAAATATACTACTTACAAATTTTTTTCTTTTACATATATACATTTAAAAGATAAAACTTTATAAAACATGAGATATCACCCTTTGTCTTTCTCTTCCACTCACGACAAAAACAAAACCAAAGCAGAGAATGAAGATTTGAAGATCTCACCTTCAACCTCCCTCTACCTCTAGACCTATGCACACACCTAGATCAAATCTTCTCAAATAGGCAAACCCAACATGTTATCCATCATATCTTTCTCTTTCTTACCAAAACCAAGTAAGTTTTGTCCTTAAAATCTCCTCCTTTGATGCGCCATCTACTTTGAAGGAATCCAAGGAAATCAAAATAAATCACAAGAGTGAAACAAATCTCTACATTCAATCTATCTTGAGCCAATGTCACAAGATTCGTTATCCTTTGGAAGTTAGCTATTTTCGGCTTCAAAACAAATTGCAAGATAAGAGAGTTAGCCAAAACTTTACCCAAAATACTTCTATATCTCTAGTGGAGATGCAAGGACCCCAAACTTTAAGTTTTCATTTCAAAAGTTTCTCTCAAAACTAGGGTTTACAGAAAGTTAGGGTTTTCAAAAATCGATCATTGGGGTTTTGCAATTAGAAGTGTGGCCTTCACTAATTCAAGTCTTGCTTGGTCCAAATACAAGAAACAACTCGTCGTTCATCACTCACCATTTTCGAATTTGAGGTTATCATCTTTCTTGTTGTAATGTTATATGTTGTTATTAATCTTTGGTCAAGTTTGGTATCTTGTATCAAGGAATTGTTCTATACCTTGTCAAAACTTGTTAATAATAAGCTTGGTGGTTATGTTGAGTTTTGTTTTGATTCTTTCTTGTTAAAATGATTGTTGTCGAAAATTTAGATGTCAATTTGTGTTATGTTCGAGTCATCGTCGAGACATATAACCAAGAAAAGAATGTGAGCGACTAAGTTTTTACATAATATAACATTTATGAAACAAACTATGTTAACTTAGGCTTAAGTGGTCATTTGCGAAAATGGGTCCGTTTAGTTTTCTCGTCGAGTCGAAACAGAACAAGATAGATGAGTCAAGTTTTACAAGTCTACTAGTAACCCATGTCGAGACTCACATTTTCCGTCGACATTCATGTCATTTAAAAATATGTCAAACCTTAATTTTTAACCTTGCTTGAACATGAGAAACGTGCTACTCTTTCATGGTCATGTGACTCAAATCTTAGAGGTGAACCATGTGTCTAAGCCTCTATGTTCGCCTAGGGAGAAACCCAAGTCAAGAGTGCTCATATGTTAAAATGTATTTCGAGAAATCTCCACTTGTCTAGTCCGTAAGAGTAAAATGGTTGACGATTAGAACCAAGTCGAGTAGTACTCTACTAACAAGAGGTACTTTCACCCCTTTTTGCTCTCATGTCTTGGTTAACGATGTTAACCAAATCTCGTTCGAGTCAAGTCTCATACTTAGTCATCTTCCCTTGTTTAGCTCATCCTTAATAAGTACTTAGTAGTCATCGAAATAGATATGCTTGAGACTATGTAAACGAGTCGACAACTACATCTTGGTAGTACCATGGTGATGAATCGTATTCACTAGTCGAGAGATTCGACATCATAAGTTAGAGCATGAACAAACTAAGTACACCTCGAGTCATGTAGCTTATGCTAAACTTCTATAACTAAATTGGAAATTCTTTAGGCGACAACTCTAGCGTTATATTTTTGAATTGAACTATACCCATTTAGAACTTGCTTAAGGTCCGTTTGATCAACCACTATGACGCCTAATTACTTCTCATTTCAAAATTCCAAGTGTTAGTATCAAAAGTGAAATGAAACATATTAGTGTAACAAAGCGTAAAACCGTACAAAATCTTTTAAGCCACTGGGCCACGACCCAACTCAACTCCACATGCCCATTTCTTAAACTAACATTGGACCAACATTTAATACTTACATGCACACCATTTCGGGCCTAAGCCCAACTCGTGTACACCGCCACAAATGGCACCGGGCCACAGCCCACAAGTTTCCTAGCATCCGTTTGAGTAATATAAACTAGCTCCCGAGATAAAGATGGAATCGTAAAATAATTGTCTAACAATGTATGAGCATTATGTTACGCGTACATAAAAGGTACTACATAAGTTATATATAATACACGAGTCGACATGTAAACAAGAACAATGTTTAAACACTTATATACGAGGCAACAAAGGTTTTAAAAACATGATACACTTGATAATGTCTATACAATGATTTACGACAATATGTAGACATATATATATATATATATGTCAAGTAAAAATCCCTAGTTGAGAACTATATGAACAAATTTTGATAAATGAACGAGGATTTCTAAATCATTTTGTAACTAACGAACTTGAGAATGTCCAACCATAACTTAAATATTCTCTAGAGGCAACCAGAAAATAAACCAACTAATGTTAGTTCGACAAAACCATTTTGCGTCAACTTAACTAAGTATATACTCATTTATATACTTACTAGCGGAATATTTTAATAATATTTTAAATCAAACTTTGGATTTTAAAACCATATTAATGTCAACATGAAAAGTATATATATACCTTCATATACTTACTAGAAAACCTTTCAATTATTTTTACAAACTAAAGTATAGTTTTAATACAATTATAAAAATAATATTAATTGCACTATTTTAAGTAAGCAATACTTAAAATGATGAACTAAAACATTGCCCTCCTTATCTAGGTCGCGTGTCGGTGCCGCTTCACAACAATCACTAAATCCCACTTTGGATTGCACATTTGCTAAGGTGAGTTTCATAGCCCCACTTTTACTTGATAAATTGTTTTATACATTTTGGGGTGAGAAATATGCAAAACATTTTATGGACCAAAACTATTACATGATTACTATTACGTGGTTTAGCCTAAGCCCTTATGTCCCTAGAGAATGCCCTTTTCATGAACCGTCAATTCCCCATTGGGAAACGCGAATGTTATAAATAGATCTATTGAGGGTGACTCCTCCGTTCGGTTGGCCATGCTTAGGCCAAAGCGAAACGTATACCATGTCGGAATCAAGTGTTGAGGGACAAAACACTTGCTATGGGCCCCTATATTGTATGACATCTTTTAGCATACAGAAAACTGTCGTAGTATCGGTTGCATGAACTTAGAGCTAACGTAATAGACTTTCATCCATATATCATTATGTTCTTGATAATGATTATATGCCTTTGCTTATGGTCCAAACCTACTATTTTAATCTAAACCTATGAACTCACCAAATTATAGTGACCTTTTAGCATATTTTCTCGTGTGCTTATTTGTGATCATGGATGCAAGGCAAGAGGTGGATAAATGGTCGTAGAAATTTCTAAAGAAGTGTTTTACACAAAAAGATGTTTTTATATTGGGACCACAAAATTTATGGGATGTGCCCATTTATCTAAACAATGTTGTAAGATATTGTTTTAAAACTATTTTATGAAATTAAACGGAGTATGTATTCCGCTCAGACATTTGTGTTATGATTCACCAATTTCGTAACGCTCCCAATAACACGTATGCTTCCGCTAAACCAAATTTGGGGTGTTACAGATTGGCATCGAGCCTAAGTTATAGAGAACTAGGTACATATAAACCCTAAACTATAACTACTTTTTACAAAAACATCACTCTACGACCGCCGCCATCGCTTGCCTTACTTGCCATATTACTTAGAGTCAATTTAGACATGACCGCATGACATAATGCCTATTACATGATTGCATGACATATTGCCTATTTATAAATTCACTACTCCATATCTATCATAAGTATATTTTACATATACTTACACATATGCACCGCCTTGTCACGCACCATGCCTTCCCTCACTCAAGTCGGATGCGATGGCACAATGTAGGTTTGTCACCGCTGAACGCATCCCACCCCTTCTCAACTCACTCCCGACACCGAAACCCATACAGGGTAGTGTATCAAGTTCACCAGAGGGTACTACCCACACTCCACCGCTCACTTCCAAATCATCACTACCGTCAAGATTATACCTACCAGCCCACTACTCCTACACTCTCACCAAGACACCAAAGAGATCCACTCCCGGTTGGGAGATACCGCTAGCAAGAGAATCATCTCTCCGCATCATCACCATCATCTTCTAATGCATCACCTCCTAGTTCGCTCGAAGTTGGGGAAACTTCAGAGAGCGACCACCGCTAGACCACCAACCCTCGACACGCTTATGGCGCGCCTAACACGCCATGAAGAACAAATAGAAGAAATGTCGGATCATCCGGGATACTACCGTAAGAAAGGATTGGAGGAATCAAGAAGTGGTAGGAGAACTACAAGCACTTGGCGAAACACTCAAGGAATGCTACAACGATGTTGGGACAAAGAATAGAAGGAACCCGTGAGAAGTTAAACGGTAATTGCACGCCTCAAGACCACATTGAAAGGTGTGCTCAGAAACTCCGTGAGACACCTGTGACGCCTCACGAGATTGAAAGTAGGCTAACGCGGTTGGAGACCGTTATTACAATAGCATTAATCGAGACAGATACCGGAGGGTGTCGAGAATTTCAAAGACGTACTATGGAGAGTAGGGCAAATGAGGTCAACAACAAATTTGCTAGAATGGAGGCCCAACTCGTGGAGTTAGAAGAATGGAAGGCAACTCAACAAAGTCAACTCGGGACAACATCGGAAATGCTTAAATTTCACTTTGCAATTGTGTTAGACGTTGTGATGAGTGGTTTCAATAAAAACGCTTGTAGTAGTTTTGTTGTATGACAAACTAGAGCGAGTCAATAAACGATGTTATGTATCGCCCTATGAGCCATGAATCTTCTTAGAATGAAATCAAGTTTATTATGACGAACAACTATGCATAATAAACAACGACTTGTGTACTATAACCTTTGTTAAACTCGCTCAACCGCCTCCGCTTTCTTAACGTTATCTTAATAGACTAAGACTACGTGATATTCAACAATACAACCCGGAAAATACTTGATTGAGAAGTAATATACGTTGTAACTTTATGATTCTTCACCATGGTCCTCACACTCATAGAAAACTCATTGTTGTCATTTCTTATGGTTGAAGGAAAATGTTTCCAGAAAGCGTAACATGAACGCAACCACCATCGAGAAATCATTAGCGAACGAATTGTCGCAAGAATTGCTAACTACCAAATCAATCACAACATCAACAACCTTATCCAGGAAATAGGGAAGAAGAGGTTGGTAAGACGCTCACATCACGAAATTTATCTTACCAAGAATTCGTGTCAGAACCCACCAAAGATTTGAGGGACCAAGGAGCTAGAAGTTTGGCAAAATGGCTAGAAAGGATAGAGACAATTTTCCGCGAACGAGTTGCGCGGACAATTGTAAGGTCAAGTATGCTACTTGCACCTTCGACACCAAGCCCTCACATGGTGGGACATTTATGTCCGATTAGTGGAATAGACGCCGCTTACTCACTTCAATGGGACACCTCAAGAAAATGATGGTTGCGTATATCGCTCAAGAAATGAACTGCGGATGATGGAAAGAGAACTCGTGGGCTAACTATGATAGGGAATGACCTCGAGGGTACACAAATCGCCGCGAATTAGCTCAAGTATGTCCTAATATGATAGGACCCGAGGAAAAGAGACTCGAGGCATACTCTTGGGATGTCCTCCCGAAACTCGAAGAACGTTGTTGCATTCGCGCCCACCGCCACTCAAGAAGCTACCGTGCGACCTTTGGATTGACAAGGTCACCGCCTCAAGGCAAGACAATGGGTACTTGTGGTAGCAAGAGGAACCGGAATTATGATGGTGAGGAAGATCAAATGCAACAATCAAGCAAACGCCAAGGGACAAATGAGGTTAAGGCTACTAAAACAAGCGGAAGTAAGGTATGCCGGGACAAAACCCAAGTGTAATATATGCCCATATTACCACTATGGAAAATGCCCTATACCTTGTGGGATTTGTAAAAGAGTTGGACATGAGATAGAAGATTGTAAGCAACTCTATAGGGAAACAATGACATGTCATGGATGTGGAAAGAAAGACCACATCAAAAGCATGTGCCAGGATAGGAAGGGTCAAGATGCAAGCAAGAACCGCCAAAACACTTTCCTGAAGAAAGTGTGAAGAATGGTTCGAGACTCCCAACGGACACCATGGAAGAAACTAATTTAGCTAGAGATGCTTGTTGTAATAAAGCTTAGTTTAACTTCCAAGTTACGATCTACTTTAAAGTACTTCTAGGAAATCTTAATGTATCAAACCTTTCCCTAGTAATGTATCCGTTGTTGTTATCGTGTTATCTTGATATATGTCCTCTCCATGACCGCTTTCACCATATCATTAAGGACTTCAACTATCTTGTCTCAATGAAAAGACTTCCTCCAAAACAAGAGAACATCATCTTGGATATTCGACTAGTCTCTCTGCCAAATTAGTATCACCCAACGGGTTGTTTTAGAATAATCCACATTCCAAAAATTGCGAGGGTATTATTATTTATACCGATAAGACCAACTCAAAATATTACCTCGCCAAAAATCACGAATCCAACATTCCATTTCTAACCAAGTTGTCATTTTTCACACATCTTGGTCAAACGAACTATAGGCCACACCGACGACATTGGTCGGCCTAGCAAATCTTATAAACTATCGCACCAAAACTTCGCACATGAACTTTTACAACATTTCCGCTGACCAAAGAATAAGTACACCAAGATTTGGATTATACCGAACAACACGTCACCGGTCCCCAATTATACATAGCCTGATCACCTATGTATAATTCGGGAGGGGTAACGTGCACAGGACATGGCTAAATTCTTGAAATTCTTACCCGGTCATGTTAAAGGAAGTGTTTAACTCTCTATCACGAAATAGAAAGATTCGTGTCTATATCTCACGTCGACACCCTACCTTAAAATGCCATACATTTCACATTACACGGGAATAGAATAAACCGTGCCACCTGAGAGAAGAAATTTTCTATTAAGGAAAACGAATATGAAACGTTTGCACCTTCGACAATGAATTAGCACCCTATAGAACACTGGACGCAGAGACTGACGCCCCGGATATACCGGTTCATACATAGTATTTTACCACCAACCAAGAAAGGAATAGATCATCATACACACTAGATCAACCCAACAAGCACCTACTCACACCACGCAAGGAAATCGTGTGGTGCACCTGTTTTAGACATACCTGAGTATGAAAGAGACTCTACCATTTATAGGAGACGCTTTACACCAGAGCTGAAAGCTATCCTGATTCAAAGAGGAAAATAATGGTACAGAATACTCGACACCCCAAAGATCCATGAGGAGCACAACGCAGTGTACAAATTAGAATCGAAATCTAACATGACCACACTAGGAAAACCTAGAAATATTATCTCCACTACACAAGGGAGTACAGTGTACACCGACCACGATGTCTTACGGAGTGTACGGGAACGAAAAGGGAAGTTGACCATGTGACGACACCAACAATTGTAGTCGCAACGTGAGTTCAATTACAACGTTCGTACTCGCGCAAGGCAAGACCATCGTAACCACATATACTTCAAGCAACACCTAGCAAACAAAACCTTTTAAAGCCAGATCATTTCAAGTAGTATCACTCAACGAAAGAACCGACAAAATAAAACCCTTACGACATAACCGAAGGCGAAATGGAACTTGTAAAAGACGAAGGAATCTTATCCCCAAGGGCCAACGTTGAGACCCACGCCATGAAGGGATTGTAATCTCATCGTGTGGAACCTCATTAAGGCCGTGAGTTATACCCATCTAGTGTCCGGAAGGATGCACCTTGATCCGTAAAACTATTATGAGTATCGAACAAGAAGGTTAGTAATTGACCTAAGTCAAACAATACTTAGCATGTTCGAGAGGAAGAATCCAAAAACAATCAGGAACCATCAAACCTACATGTACAAACCGTAAATTTCAGATAGAAATGGGAATGCATAACAATAAATTCTAGTCCCAAGACACCAAGAATCCTTAACGATTTTGACTCTACATGGGTACAAATTGATCATCCCCTCAAATTCACCTATTCCTACCAAACAAAGAGAACAACAACACGAACAAACTTGCAAGGATTGCTCAAAGCAAAGCACAACGAGTCATAGTATTTCAATTCTCTCCATCCCAATTAGCGACAACCAGTCACATCGAACCTTCGAAGACCACTCCAAAAGTTCTTGAGAAGTTATCTCGAAATAAGTACCACCTACCGCCTTTCGACCGCTAGGCGAAATGAAAGTGCCATTCAATCTATAGAAACTATACTTCGAACATGAGGAACTTGTCCGAGAAATGAATGGAGCAGGAAAATTTCCTTAACCGAATCCCTTTGCAACGAAGACCACCTCATAAGACACCGTAGGGTCTAGAGCGCAAATCAATCGTGTTCGTGATCGAGACTAGCAAGGAACCAAATCCAATGGCTCCAAGCTTCTATCAAGAACCATTGATAATAGTATGCGATCGAGGTTGAGTACAAGCAACTCGATCGTCAAAGTCAATAAAATAGGACTAAATGACACATAAGGTTCGAGTCGACGAAAAGGATTGAGGTGTCGACTCAGAAGAGCGTAAACCATTTTAACCAAACGCAAAGGGCTATACCTTGTTTCGTAAGATTTATCGGATCCTCTCCAAGACCAAGCTGGTAGTTACCAACTCGGATTACCATTAGGACTATACGTTATGCCCACACATTCTAGTACGCACAACTTCGAGAAAGCCAACTCACTGGCCCAGAACTAATTCAAGAAACTACTGAGAAAATTGTGCTAACCCAGAACCGTCTGCAAACAACATGTAATCGTTAAAAGAGATACACGGACAGAAGACGAAAGCCACTTGAGTTTCAAGTGGGAGATAGAGTCATGATAAGATTTTTGCCACGGAAAGGCAAAGTCCGTTTTGGAAAAAGGTGGAAAGTTGAATCTTCGTTACATTGGACCTTTCAAAATTTTCGCAAAATCGGACCGTAACATACCAACCCGAATTACCACAAGAACTCAACTCTTTGCACAACGTGTTTCACATGTGAAACTCGAAGAATTGCCTTACAACGAAACTCTCGCCATTCCAATGAAAGAAATTCAAAGTAGACAAAAGATCTAAATTTTGTCAAGAAACCCAATTGAAATATTGGATCAAGAAATCAAACGGCTTAAACAAAGCCGCACTCCTATCGTTAAGATCTGTTGGAACTCTCAAAGAGGTCCAGAAATACACGTGAGAACGCGAAGACCAATTCAAGCGTAGATACCCACACATTTTCTCTACTTCATCAAGTAATCCTAACTGAAAACCGAGGACGGTTTTCTCTTCTAAGGCGGGGAGGATGTGACACACGGTAAATTTTCACCAAAATTTAACTGATAATTAGTAATTTATTATTACTAAGCATAAGTCATTAAGCATGCATAAGCTTTACCTGACCATTTGAGTAGTTAACTCGCATACTGTAGACCATTGCATCACTTTTGCATTCATATCATTTTATGAATATTTCATTTTGTCTTATGATTTAAATATGAAAGACGAGAGGTTATCTCGTTTACCACAGTGACCGACACTGCACGCGTGCCGACACTACGATAAGGACTTGATAAAACAAATGACAAATATCCGTGATATGGAATATTACAAAGATAAAAATATTTCCGACACGTAACTATAAGATACTACGTTATAAAAGTTATCAAACAATGATACTTTGGTCACAATTTAATATCATGGGACACAAAATATTTAACACACTATCACTTAAACAATAACTTTTATAAGACTCAAACACAATTAAATACCTAAGTGTACATGTATACAAAATACATACATCCTAAGTATACACTACAAATACAATACTTTTACTTATATTATTTTTTTAAATTATACATATATTACTTTTAAAAGATAAAACTTTATAAAACATGAGATATAACCTTTGTCTTTCTCTCCCCACTCACGACAAAAACAAAAGGTAAGCAGAAAGATAAGATTTGAAGATCTCATCTTCAACCTCCTACTTCTCTAGACCTACACATCACCTAGATCGAATCTTCCAAAAGAAGGCAACCCAACATGTTATCCATCATATCTTTCTATCTTACCCAAAACCAAGTAAGTTTTGTCTCTCCAAATCTCCTCCTTTGATGCGCCACTACACTTCGAATAAGCCAAGGAAAATCAAGATAAATCACCCAGAAGAAAAATATCTTACACCAATCTACCTTGAGCCTATGTCCAAGATTCGTTAGGTTTTGGAAGTTAGCTATTTTCGGCTTCAAACCAAATTGCAAGATAAGAGAGTTAGTTCAAACTCCTCCAAAAATACTTCTATATCTCTAGTCGAGATTTCAAAGACCCCAAACTAAGTTTTCATCAAGTTTTACTCAAAACTAGGGTTTACTAAAGTTAGGGTTTTCAAAAATTGATTTGGGGTTTTGCAATTGGAAGTGTGGAAGAGCTAATTCAAGTCTTGTTTGGTCCAAATACAAGAAACAACTAATGTAAAGCTCATCATCCACCACTTTCGAATTTGAGGTTATCATCTTTCTCGTTGTAATGTTATATGTTGTTATTTTGAGGTCAAGTTTGGTGTCTTGTATCAAGGAATTTCTCTATACTTTGTCACGTTAATAATATGATTGGTGGTTATGTTGAGTTTTGTTTTGATTCTTTCTTGTTAAAATGATTGTTGTCGAGAATTTAGATGTCAATTTGTGTTATGTTCGAGTTACTGTCGAGACATATAACCAAGAAAAGAATGTGAGCAGCTAAGTTTTTACATAATATAACATTTGTGAAACAAACTATGTTAACTTAGGCTTAAGTGGTCATTTGCGAAAATGGGTCCGTTTAGTTTTCTGTCGAGTCAGGAACAGGAACAAGATAGATGAGTCAAGTTTTTACAAGTCTACTAGTAACCCATGTCGAGACTCACATTTTCCGTCGACATTCATGTCATTTAAAAGTATGTCAAACCTTAATTTTTAACCTTGCTTGAACATGAGAAACGTGCTAGTCTTTCATGGTCTTGTGACTCAAATCTTAGAGGTGAACCATGTGTCTAAGCCTCTATGTTCGCCTAGGGAGAAACCCAAGTCAAGAGTGCTCATATGTTAAAATGTATTTCGAGAAATCTCCACTTGTCTAGTCCGTAAGAGTAAAATGGTTGACAAGTCGAGTAGTACTCTACTAACAAGAGGTACCTTCACCCCTTTTGCTCTCATGTCTTGGTTAACGATGTTAACCAAATCTCGTTCGAGTCAAGTCTCATACTTAGTCATCTTCCCTTGTTTAGCTCATCCTTAATAAGTACTTAGTAGTCATCGAAATAGATATGCTTGAGACTATGTAAACGAGTCGACAACTACATCTTGGTAGTACCATGGTGATGAATCGTATTCACTAGTCGAGAGATTCGACATCATAAGTTAGAGCATGAACAAACTAAGTACACCTCGAGTCATGTAGCTTATGCTAAACTTCTATAACTAAATTGGAAATCCTTTAGGCGACAACTCTAGCGTTATATTTTTGAATTGAACTATACCCATTTAGAACTTGCTTAAGGTCCGTTTGATCAACCACTATGACGCCTGGTTACTTCTCATTTCGTCAAATTCCAAGTGTTAGTATCAAAAGTGAAATGAAACATATTAGTGTAACAAAGCAGAAAACTGTACAAAATCTTTTTAAGCCACTCTTGGGCCGCAGCCCAACTCAACTCCACATGCCCATTTCTTAAACTAACATTGGACCAACATTTAATACTTACATGCACACCATTTCGGGCCTAAGCCCAACTCGTGTACACGCCACAAATGGCACCGGGCCACAGCCCACAAGTTTCCTAGCATCCGTTTGAATAATATAAACTAGCTCCCGAGATAAAGATGGAATCGTAAAATAATTGTTTAACAAGGTATGAGCATTATGTTACGCGTACATAAAAGGTACTACATAAGTTACATATAATACACGAGTCGACATATAAACAAGAACAATGTTTAAACACTTATATACGAGGCAACAAGGGTTTTAAAAACATGATACACTTGATAATGTCTATACAATGATTTACGACAATATGTAGACATATATATATATATATATATATATATAAAATCTATATAGTCAAGAACCCTATGAGAACTATATGAACAAATTTTGATAAATGAACGAGGATTTCTAAATCATTTTGTAACTAACGAACTTGAGAATGTCCAACCTTAACTTAAATATTCTCTAGAGGCAACCAGAAAATAAACAAACTAATGTTAGTTCGACAAAACCATTTTGTGTCAACTTAACTAAGTATATACTCATTTATATACTTACTAGCGGAATAATATAATATCAAACTTTGGAGATTAAAACCATATTAATGTCAACAAAGAAAAGTATATATAAACCTTCATATACTTACTAGAAAAACCTTTCAATTATTTTTACAAACTAAAGTATAGTTTTCAATACAACTATAAAAACAATTAAACTATTTTTAAGTAAGAAATACTTAAAAATGATGAACTAAAACATTGCCCTCCTTATCTAGGTCGCGTGTCGGTGCCGCTTCACAACAATCACAAATCCCACTTTTGGATTTCACAATTGCTAAGGTGAGTTTCATAGCCCCACTTTTACTTGATAAATTGTTTTATACATTTTGGGGTGAGAAATATGCAAAACATTTTATGGACCAAAACTATTACATGATTACTATTACGTGGTGTAGCCTAAGCCCTTATGTCCCTTGAGAATGCCCTTTTCATGAACCGTCAATTCCCATTGGGAAACGCGAATGTTATAAATAGATCTATTGAGGGTGACTCCTCCGTTCGGTTGGCCATGCTTAGGCCAAAGCGAAACGTATACCATGTCGGAACCAAGTGTTGAGGACAAAACACTTGCTATGGGCCCCTATATTGTATGACATCTTTTAGCATACTGAACTGTCGTAGTATCGGTTGCATGAACTTAGAGCTAACGTAATAGACTTTCATCCATATATCATTATATTCTTGATAATGATTATATGCCTTTGCTTATGGTCCAAACTTACTATTTTAATCTAAACCTATGAACTCACCACTTATAGTGACCTTTTAGCATATTTTCTCGTGTGCTTATTTGTGATCATGGATGCAAGGCAAGAGGTGGTAAATGGTCGAGAAATTTCTAAAGAAGTGTTTTACACAAAATGATGTTTTTATATTGGGACCACAAAATTATGGGATGTGTCCATTTATCTAAACAATGTTGAAAGACAATGTTTTAAAACTAATTTATGAAATTAAACGGAGTATGTATTCCGCTCGCTTCTTCCGTCAAGATTTTGATCAAAGGTAATTTCGTTAAATAATTACTAGTTTTACCTTCGTCATGGCATCATTAGGAGACAAAAATGTACTGCTTTAATTGAGTTTTGAATAACCCCCATCCCCGAAAATATAAGACTATACTTCCTACAAACACCAATCCAACTTTGATTCCCTCGATGTAGGGTTGTATGTCCATTCTTTACCCAATCATACTTAAGCCCTCCAAAGCTTTTTGTGAGGTGTTGCAATACTATGATGTTTATATTTCAAGGTTTAATTCCCTTGGCTTAGCCAAACTTATAACATTCACCGTAATGTGCAAAGCATACAGATTCCAGCCTTCTCTCAATGTGCAAAGGGCATTTTTGAACCTAGGTTCTGGTGGTGACTGCCTAACTCTTTTCAAAAGGGGTGAAGCCGATGTCCCAAACCTGTTTATAAAACCCTTAACAAATATTCGAGCTGGGAAAGGAAAGCTTTTTATATTCAAAACATAATTGTACCTGAAGAATACCTTGCCTTGTTGGATGGGGCAAATCAACTTGAAAAGAAATCTTTCAAAGACCCTCTTCCCTACACTATCGAAGGGACCCTTTGTACCAGTGTCTAGCTCGTCATTCTGTTGATGTTCAAACCATCCCTAAGCCAATTTTGTATATGGTTGGTATTGTTGATCGATAGGTTGAATCTCCTTTGGAGCCTGTGATTTTTCATTGTGGAGAAAGTATGTATTTTTCCTTTTTCCTTGTAAACTATAACGTGTCTGCATATATTTAATTTTCACTCTTTGTCTTGTAGGAATGGCATTTAGAAACTTCGTCGTTGCTGGGAACGACAAGGATCTTATCTTCATCACAAGGAACCCTAATAAATGTAGCAATGGTGTTGGCTCTCCGTCTATCTTTGTGAAAAATGACCTCGTTGAAGCTCTTCATGCTCAGCCACTGACATCTGCAGAGCCTTCGCAGCGTGTGGAGAATATCGCTAATTCAAGACCCGTGATGAGGAAAGGCAGATTGTTGTTGTGTGGTCATCCGAGATAGGCGATGTGGTGAGACACGGGAAGGAAGCAAGCTCGCAGCTACGAAGCCAACTTCTAAAAGGAAGAAGATAGACCCACCCTCCATCGAGGATGACGAGGCAAAAGTAACTATACTTCCCGCAAGGGGTTGAAAGGCAAGGCTAATGCTCTCGAGGTTTCGATGATGATAATAATGATTTTTTTTGATTTATTCTTCATAATTGTTTCTTACCCTTTTCTATCTTCGCAGTCTTCGCCACCTAATGCCTGGCTTGCCACATGGTTGTTGAACAAGGGGCCCTCCGACCTGGAAAGCTTTCCTTGCCAATGTCGAGCTTGAGAAACTTTGCGATCTTCAAGACAAGAGTTATACCGCATAAGTCATGTTGGACAATCATTTCAATGCTCGAACCAGAGAGTTGATTAGGACCGTGATGAATGCTAGAAAAGATATGGATGTGATTGTTGGTCTTTAACTTTGTCAACAAAGAAAACAAAATGCCTACACTTGTAGCCTATTGCAACACTATAGTTCAATAAACCAATTAAATTTATTTAAACCGGTCATTTTATCATCTATTTTGAAAACAAACACCCTTATCGTTCATCTATACTACTTATAAAGAGTGAATGTCATTCTTAAAATCTTGATTCTTGAAAACTTAAATTAATGTAGTTTGTCTAAATTACCTCTGAGTATCATTTAATACACCTTAAACTTGATCAATTCTAAACATGAAAACTTTTAAAAAACATACACTATATAAATTTTTAAAAGGGAAAATGATGTAAATAGACCTCGCGCCCTGAGGCTAGTCACTTTCCGGACCATTTTTTTTTATTTGAAAATGGACCGAGGGCAACCGTTGTCATTAAGCAACTCATCGAAATTGTGACAAGTGTCCCAGTATGTGTAAGGTATTGTTTTTGGCATTAAAAAGCTAAGAACCGTATTTTTTTAAAAAGGTTTTTAGTCATTTTACATACACTACATACAAATTTTTGGCATTTGCTTACTAAAACTTTTGCTTACTCTTATCTCTCCGAATCTCTTTAGGGTGTGTTTGAGTGCAGAGAAACGAGATTAGAAAGGAAATCATTTTATTTCTCTTGTTTTGATGCGTAGAGAAATCAAATGGGCTGAGAATTTGGAATTCTTAGAAATCACCTCTTTGTAATTTGTAACTCTTTGTTTTCCATCCCTTTGTGGAGAAATTGAAGAAATGGATTAATTTTTTAAAAATGTTTTTTTTTTTTTTTTTTTTTTTTTTTACATTTAAAAAATTAAAAGAAAAAATTAAAAAATATAAGTTTTTAAAAAATTATTAAAAAAAAAAATAAGTTTTTAAAAACAAATACATTTTTAAAAATATTTTTTAAAAACAAGTTTTTTTTTAAGTAAATAGATTTTAAAAAATAAGTTTTTTAATAATTTTTTAAAGAAAGTACATAAATTTTAAAAATAAATTTAAAAAAATATATATTTTTTAAAATATTTTTAAGAATTTTTATTTAAACAAAATATTATTTAAATAATTTTTTTTTATTTCTACCAAATCTCTGTTGTTACCAAACATTAGAACTCTACCAAATCTATGTTGTTACCGAATATTATTTAAATAAAATTCTCTCCTGATTTCTTCTCTCAACTCTACCAATCGTACCCTTAATTGAACCCTAGCAGACAACTCCTCTCAGTGATTCTCCTCCGGCGCCGGCGATCTCCAACCGACGAGATGATTTCCACTAGAGACGGCGATTAAACTACTCCCGCCCCTCCCAAAATTATTTTCCCCCAAATGAGTTTTCCCTCTTTCTCACTCAAAAGTCTAATTTTGTTGGTGAAGGTCGAGCTCGAGCAGTTGCTCTTTTTGGACCCCCACCCTTGAGGTCTTCACTCCCGGAACTATAATTGACTTATCAGCACATACTTGTGGTAGGTTTTACCTTTTTCTTCTTCTTCTTCTTATGGTTAATTATTATTAACTACTGTAAATGGTGTTTGTTAATTAGCTACCAGAGGTGAAGCCGATATCTATAAGGATCTAGCCAACGCACCTGACGACGCAGGAGTGTTCATGATCTTGGACCCTGCCACTGGTAATCTTCTTCTTCTGCTACACACTGTCCACTGGCTAAACATATACTAGTAGTATATACTTATTCACATTTTCGCTTATCTAACAGGCTTAGCAGATGACGAGTTTAAGGCATCTATCATCAAGTGCTATCGCGGTAACAAATTAAATCCACTTCTATCTACTACCTGTTTGCCATTTATCAGTTTCATTACCTTTCCCTTATTGCAGATCAAGTCCCTTTCTCAAGCGACACCATGAGTCTGTGGTTGCTCAAAGTGGTGAAACTTTTAATTTTTTTTACTTAACCTTAATTAACATCTTTTCATAACCTTGCCACTTAATGACTTGTCCCTGTTATTCTATAGGTATTCCAGATCAAGTGCTAGGAGCATCTGTGCTCAAGCGCCACCGACAAGCTGAATCCGTGGACACAGCTTCTGGTAACAATTAAGTCCACTCTTACATACTAGTCGTTGGGGTCGGGTTTCCACCGTTTATCAATTTGATTACTAAACCTGATAAAAAAATTTGACTTTGGATTTTGTTAATGGCAAGTCACTTCATTTTCATATAAACTTGCACCACTTTACTTAGCCCGATATCATCTATATTGGAACTTGACTTTGGACTTACAATTAAATTTTATAAAAAAGTGGATGATGCTATGCTAATGCTAGTAGTTACTTTTGCTGAAAGTATTTATGAATAGGTCCACTACTAAACCTCAGAGTAAAGGTGATTATGAATCATTGTATTATATATGCCCCTCCATTTCAACTTGTCATATCAGCAATATGCACAGCCGTCACCGTGTGATGTACACTTTGTTATAGCATTATTATGCTCGAGAAAATTTTTATGCTATATGAGTGAATGTAATTCCCGTTATTGAAATATATCGATGATTCATATTAGGGAAAATTACCAAGAAATGTAACATAAAGTACCAAATTTGGCCGTGTGTGGTATCCATTAGTTTATCGCCAACATGTGACATAAGTGCAAATTGTAACAGAAGACGACTATGAGAATTCAATGATAATTAAAAGGGCGAATTTATGTCAACCTAGTGATTTAGATTTTTTTGTTGTTAAAAGTAAAAATTTCTAAAATCTAATTTGAATGTGACTCTGTTTACGGTCAGAAGTTAAACTTTGTTTTACCTTTTGATGCGCGAGAAAGTAGTGGATATCCTACGTTGGCAAATCTAGTATTTCGTTTTACCTTTCTTGGAATTTCCCCCTTATTATTGATGATTGTGTTGTCCAAAAACATAAAATATATGTCATGGTAATCCCTTGGTATGGGTATTTTCTCGTGTCCACTTTGCAGCCCTTACAAGACCATAGTGTAATAGCATGCGATGCTTCTTGCATGGCAAGAACAAGGAGTCTCTGTGTGTTGCGGGTTGAGGGGTTCTTTGTTTGGACTGATTTCAGTTAAAGGTAGCAAAATGGGAGGGTTGGGTAACGGCAAAAAATGGATCACTTTTAGTTATGGGTCAAAACTGGGTGTAGGTCAGTATCCGAACAGCTTCTTCTTGTCTGGTCGTCTGGTCGGGGTGACTCGCCAATACTTTTTTTGTCCTTAATTGTACGCCTTTTCTTTATTGCAACAACCAACATTGGTTCGTTTTCATAAAAGTATTTTAAAATTCCCATCTCATGATTAAAAGCAGACATTCAGAATCACTTGCTGTTTCTCTCATAACAAGTCCATGAATGAATAAAACATCATTTTGATTTTCTCCACTCTTCTAATCTCCCATCTCATACATGCAGGCACTGGAGAAGTCAAAATATGAGCAATCACTAGAGACGGTCTGGCACTTCATTGCTATTGCTGAGAAAGAATTCGAACTGTATCATAGACACGTTGCACTTTATGGTGACCTTGCTCAACATAACCTCAACACTATCAGTGGTGGCGCAAGTGAGGCTAGCGAAGGCACATGAGTAGCAAAAAAGGCTTTAGCAATTGACAACACCAATGATGAATCATTAGTAACTGAAGACGATGAGGATGAGGATGAGGATGAGGATAATGGTGATTCGTATTGTCCTCAGATTTGAATTAATAATGAGTAAGGTTCTTGGTAACTTAGTTTATACTACTACGTTAACGTTATTGTTTCTACTGCTTGTTAAAGTTGAGTTGCTCGTTACCACTGCTACTTTACTGGATTCCACTGCTAGTTATCTCGTTACCACTGCTACGCTGCATGGTTACTTGTTTCTACTGCTACGCTTATACGTTTCTGCTGCTAGTCGATCTTAACTGCTGCTACGATATCACAAGTACTTTTTAGTGAATCTGCTGCTTGATCGGATGCTTACTACTGCTGCGTTTGCTTAATAGTACTGTTGTCTTTGTCTAACTACTGCTACCTCAAGAACTCATCATAATTTGCTGCTTCTGATATGAAGAGTGCTGCCAGTAAGACTCGTAACTACTGCTTGTTTATGAATTGTGCTGCTATTTCTTGTATCTACTGCTATGAGTTTGTAACTGCTGCTGTTCTCGTGATGAATATGCTGCTACTTATCTTTGATACTGTTGCAATCTTTTTAACTGTTGCTATGTTACGGTATTGCTACTTATCTTTGATACAGCTGGGTACTTGCATTGAAGTTGGAATCCAGAAACAGAAAGAACACTTGTCTGTCGAGGTTTGTTTGATTAATGAATATACATATTTTATATAGAAACGTCATTTGTAGTATGTACTTTTTCTCACTTTTTTAGTAATGTAGCTTAGCAAAATTGATGCGCGGATCATGCGAAATGTCTCTGGAATAAAGCAGTTGGAAGCCAAAATAGGTCCCTTGTGTGCTCCTGATTTCGGACTCATTGTTGTGCTTCTTGTAAAATCATATTTACGGGTTAGTAGACAACTTGCTAGGTGTTTTGAGATACCGATTACCTATGCTACACACCCCCTTGAAAGTGCAAATATAATTGTACACTTTTCTTTTTATCTTTTTTAGGCACATATAGAGAATTTAGCAGAGAAAGATGCCACAGAGAAGTCGGATGCTGCCAGAGAAGTTTTCTTGGCAGAACTTGCTTTAGATTCTAAAAAAAGGGACTGGTGATATTTCGAAGCAATCTAACGATAAACTGAAGGACAAAAGAAAGAACAAGGAACACAGAAAATCGAAGGATTCAAGGGTCTGATATAATTTCTAGTTTCTTATTTGTTACTGTACTGTATTACCAAATCACAACCTAATATAACCCGTTTAATAGTAAACGGGTCGAACTCTTTAATTTAAGTAAATAAGATATATGAAATAGCTTTACTTTTCAATCATGTCTGCTTGCTTTCATATTTAACTTGCTTGTTTTCAGTAAGTGCGACAGATGAAGGTACCTAAGTGCGACAATTACACGTCAAACATTTATCTTTCTTTGAATTAACCGTTTTAGGTTAGTGAAACATACAAGGACTAGAAATAGTGACCATCATAAGCACCGGAAGAGTATGAACAGTTTGTTCCTTCTCTCTATCCTCTCAGCCAAGTGTTGGGGTATGATGAGTTGTCACGCAAGGATGCATCATGTGGCTTGTACTCCATAACATAACCATGGGGAAGCTTCAAGTGTCGTTTTATCTTGTTTCTCAAAGCCATCACAACCTGCTCAGGAAAAAAAGATTCCATCTTTAATTTATTTAGGGAAAATATATGATATCTAAATGTCGTTCTGTTCAAAAATATATGATATCTAAATGTCGGCATGCACTGAATATACATATCTGCTTGAGGGAGTACCTTGTTAAGAACGTTACAGAATCCACTAAATTGCAGCGTTGCGCCCAAAATTGAGTCAATTAGACTCCCTGCAAGTCCTCCTGCAGCAGTAAGAGGTATCACTAGTAGCTGCTTCAAAATCTCGTCGTTGGTGCAACTTTTTGTAAAGAAACCAGGTAAAACGAATGCTAGTCCAATGAGGGTTCCTGCTGCTGCAATGCTTGAAGACCGACTATTGTTACACCACCATTTGTACCCCTACGAACAGGCTGTCAATCAAGAATGAAAAAGATTAGTATGCACCAACAATTAAACACCAACTTTTTCCATCAAATTCTTTTTACACCATTTTAGTGCCTTAGTTAGAGATGATTACACATATTACATTGTTTGTCTTACAATCAAGTCAATTTGATTTGTCTTTTGACTCTAATGGATCAATATAAGGGAAAATAAAAAAGGTTAGCCACAAAGGAGACATGTCAACAGTGTCGAAGGCCACATGAACCTCTGATATCGTTTAGGGGGGTGTTTGCGATTGCTTATTTTTCTGCTAATGCTTATGTTTCTGCTTATAAATAAGCATCTGTAAGCTGCTTAAAAATAAGCGCTTCTATAAAATCATGTTTGGATTTGCCATTTTTTGCTAAATAAGCAGTTAAGCACAAGCAGTATGGATTTCACAAAACTGTTTCTGCTTAATAATAAGCAGATAAGGAGAAAGACAAAAATTAAGCAATCCCAAACACCCCCTTAGTTCAAAGAGTACGATATCTTTTGTATTCCAACTTGACACACTAATTATCAAAAACTGTAAGATGGTAATTAATCTTAAACGTATGACGTGAAGGTACATTTAAGAACAACCGGAGACAGGATCATGAAAGCACAAAAGGTTCTCACCTTAAACGTAGTAATTAATCGAGGCTGTTCATCACTAAGCACCCCAAGCTCCAAAGACCAAATGTCTCCATTAGAACATGAGTAATGACCAATCATTCCACCAACAAGAGATGTTATGATATACGATTCTTTCGAGTCCAAACAAGTATCGTGCGATGCTTTCAACTTCCAATACGCTATATCTCGCCTTTCGAGATCCGGTCCATCATCAACTCGACGATCTTCTTGTTTGACCGCTTTGATTAGGCTTCCTTTAACGGATTTGATAGGCATTTCGTGCTGCAGCCCCGCCGACACTCATCCCGCTCCTAAGGTAAGGAGTCTTCGTGTTAGAATCTTTACGGGAATGAATCGCATATGTTGGTTGAGAATTGCTCGGGAATTCATTGATAATGATAATGACTTTGCCAGGGCTTATGCTCGATTGTAGAAAGTAGAACTCCCAGCCAGTAAAGTGAGACTTCTTGTTATCAACTGGATTATTCCACTAGTTGAAAAAACTTGTATCCTGAATGATAACAAAGAGTATAAAAAAATTAACACGCGGTTTGATTAACCTATGCCAATCATTTTGAAATGACCAAGAAGAAAAAAAAGTGAAGTAACCTAGGAAATGTTTACTGAATCCTGAACTTTACAGAAGTTCATAGAATGTCATGGATCAGGTCTTTGTAAGAACTGATAAAAATATCTAAAATAACTTTATTGATTTGTATATAAATTCTGGAATCCATGGTCTCCTATAATTCAGTAGAGCCATGGTCATTTGTAAGCATCAGTAAAATTGCAGTGCACTTCCTAAACACATGCATTCCTTAAATCAGGATTGGACTCTATACAAGCTAAGGTAGTCGTTTCATAGTTATATTTATGAGGAATTTACAAGCATATCATCGGCTAGGCAAAGCTTAACTAAAACTAGAATAGAACAGAGAGTCCGTACCAATTTCGTTGACCTCCTGCTTTAAATTCAGCATCAATAGCTCGCTTTCTATCCTCCCCCTTTTTAGTAAGCTTTGACAATGTAAAGAAAAAAGCCAACAACATAGCTACAAATCTGATAATTTGAAACATAATGTACACATATACATTACTTTACAATATAATTTCTATATATTCAGAGAAATAGGGCGATAACCATGTTACACAACATATAACTATCTCCTGTATAAAGAAAAAAATGCCAAAAAAATAATAATCAATTATCTCAAAAATTGGACAAAAGTACTCGCACCAACAAAAACTACCACTTTTGACTCGCTATTCAAACCACCAATCCACCCATTTGCCACCTCTAGACATCCTACATCTGATAAAATTTGAATGGTATTGTATAAGCCTAAGTGCCATAATAAGAAGTTGCTCAAAAAGAAAAAGTTGCCCAAAAAAGAAGAAGTTCCAATGTTTTTACTTAATTTTTTAATACAAGTGAAGAGTGATAAATAACATTGGCTTTTCTTATACAGTAATAAACGTGAGATGGCCACTTTTATCTGAATAATTGGGCAACCTTTTATCTGAACAATTGGACAACCTTTTATCTGAATAACTTGGCAACTTTTTGTCTGAACAATTGGGCAAGTTTTTTGATATGAACAATTGGGCAACCTTTTATTTGAACAATTGAGCAACCTTTTATCAGACAATTGGGCAACCTTTTATCTGAATAATTGGGCAACCTTTCAATTTCTCTCCTCCTCGCTACAAGACAAAGAACATGAAGAGCAAATGCTTTGCTCTCCCTTCCAATTGCTCTCCATCTCGCTTTCACCCGCATGGGCTCTATGAATAGAGTGTGGACTGCAAGAAAACACAAAACCAAAAGTTATATAATTCTAATCACTAGACCTACTGTTATGTGGCTCATCTCAAATAACTTCTTAAAACTATAGAAAGAGCATTAAACAATGTATATGTATAGGTTATTTACAGACTATGTTTGGCGTTTTCATTATAAATTGAAACCTCAACACACTTTATAAATAACAACACTACTACAAAAAGAGACAGAGCCCTGTTGAAAAGGGGCATAGATCCCGGTTTTAGAGAGAGGGCAAAGGGGGATGGACTCTATTTGAAAAGCAAATAGAGTCCGATTTTAAAAACGGGCTCTATTACGTACAAGTTACAACTTATGTAAGATTATCCAATGCATTACACTCTTTTGAGTGTAATACAGTGCCACGTCACCACGTCAACGCATTAATCTTTTGTACAAAACACTCACAACGCATTGAAACTAGTCTAGTTTATTGAATTTCCACATCATCATATTATTTTTATTCACTAATAATTTACTTCATATAATACACAAATTTAAATACTTAAAACTTATCATATACAAAATCTACACACAAATATACTTACGGTATAAATTTGCATGAAAAAATAACAGGGAGTAAAATGTTGCCAGTTTGAATTGTATATATCCACAATGTAAAATTTGTCATGTTATAAAATTGATTTGTAAAAATGTATAGAAAAATCTCATATATATATTCTACAACCATAATTTAGAATTGCTGCACTTCCATATAGAATAATTAAGTACAAATAATCTAGAATTGCATGCACTTTCCGTCTTTAGGGGCATCTTCATTTGTAGGTTCAGGCTCGCGTGTGAGCAAAGAAACTTCTTCGGGGGCTACCATTACTTTTTGGAGCAGCTTTTACGGAAGACTGCTATCGACATTGTCAAAACCTCCGGTGGAGGTGCAAGCATCCAAAATACGTAAGTGTAGAGAACTATTGCTCCTACCTGAAAGAGTGTCATTTTAAACATGTTATTAACAAAGACAAAATTCAGTATCTTCAACCAAAGTATACACAACACTATTATCATAAGATTACGATATGTAGTAATAAGAATCTACACTTACTTGACAATGCAAAATAAATCTAAAAATAAATTTTACCCACTACCCGAAAGAGATGTATGCATTCCCATCTTGAGTGCATTTATCAAGATCTCCAAAAGGGTTTGATTTATCCCGACATAAAGTCTGCGATTAGAACAAGTGGCACATTCTCGATATTCCCGAAAACGAATCATTTGAGTTACACTCATATAACCTTAAACGGTCTTAATACACATAAATGGTTGATTTATCGCTTTAAAAACATGGTGCAAGTTATTAGTAGTTGTTCATCTCAAATGGGTCAGATAAAAACAACTAAGAGGAAATGGGTTGATAGTCAGCTAAAATCTATTTTTAGTGCACACATTAGTTGAATATAAAGAATTTGGAAAAGAAGATATATATATTTATGGGTCGTTTCGACCCATAGTTAAAATGAGCACGTTTCAATCTGACAGTTTTGACCCCTTATCCGACACGCCCAACCTGCTACTTTTAGTTTTTGTGATAGTTTTTCCTTTAAAAAACTATGATACAAATCTATGATCTGCCATGTCAGTTCACTCCTATCTTGTTTATACTGGTTGTTGCAATCTAGAATACAAAGTCACCTAATCGGACATATGGTGAGTTTTGGATTAGGCAAAACAGAAGTAGAAACTGCAGGTTATTCGTCCCAAAGGTGGTAAGACAATCAATGACAAGAGTATACCACTAGGTGGTTACTGGACATCACTTGAATCGTGTGATCACTTTCCAAAGTAAACTATTCGACCCTAATGCCCGGTATCACGAATATCTACTGGGATAAGACCAAATGCGCTTAGAGAATTAGGCATAATTCTATAACCCTTCGCTAATAAGTGTTTACGTTTCTGTGTCCTTCATGCATGATCGCACCTCCTATTTATAGGAGGTTACTCTTGAGCTATTCCAATGGAATTATGAGTATTAATCGCCCATTAATAGCCTCATAATTATCCCCATTATAGCCGTTAGTGGTTACATGACCAATTAAACGTGGTCATAAAGAAGTTGTAATCGCCATTTAGCAAGATTTTCCATAAGCAAGATTTTCCACTAGCAAGATTTTCACTTGCGATTGTAAGTCTGACCTATCGATGGAAACACCGCTTATCAAGATTTCATAGCACTATCGTGGATACACCACTTCTGGAAACACCGCCTATCGCTGGAAACACCGCTTATCGATGGAAACCACAAGCGACTTTCACCAAGCAAGACTTTCACCAAGCAAGACTTTCACCAAGACTACCAATACAAACCACTATAAGAGTCGTGGTGTTTATGGACCTTATGGGTGTACACTCCGTACCTCTAACCCATTACAAGGTGTGAACTAATCCCACAAGTACACTAAATTTTCCAACAATCCTCCCAAATTTAGTTCACTTCCTTTGCATGAAAAATAAACATCAATCAAAACATGTGCTTAAACGAAAATGTCCTCGAGGATTGAATTTCCATCTTAGTAAATTACACGCTCAAATATTCGAGAATCGTGGTGTTCTAAGAATTGAACCCTTCAACCCATTTGAATACCAAGATAAAATACACACAAGTTTTCAAACACTTAAAAGCTCCCGACACTATACAAGCCATGTGTCCATATCCAAATTCATAAATGTTGTAAAAGCTAAAGTCCAAAGCTTCATGAAGCAAAACTTCAACATTTACATAGGTGGTTCCTCTTTAGTCATGCTCCGCCAAGCACTTTTGAAAGAAAATTAACCATTAAGTAAAGACTTCATCCTCCTTTCAAAGTGTTCGAGCACAACCTTGGGATGTAGATAAAACATGTGCTCCATCCAGCGAATGTTCGACTTTCCACATTGAACTCGGGCTCCCAAGTTTCCTTAGGAGGAGTTGGGTGTCCTAGCATTCGATGACTAAGTTGGACTTAAACCCATCCCTTTAGCGACTTTATAACCAAGTCTCTAGCTGCACCTTCGTCAGTGATCAACTAAGTTCGCTTGAGATCTCACAAACTCTATAGATACCACCCCATTCATGATAAGCTCACGAATCATGCTATGTCCGACACCCAAGTGTCTAGACTTACCATTGTACATCGGCTATAAGCCTTAGCCAATGTAGTCGCACTATCACACCGGATAGAAATAGGTGCTATAGGTTTAGGCCACAATGGAATCTCAAGAAGCAAGTTTTTCA
>CM040246.1:85395196-85462055 GCA_022545495.1 Chrysanthemum lavandulifolium
TGATTATTGGTTAAGTTCACTTGTCGTTTTGCCTCGCATTTGTTTTGAAAATTGATTTTATACTTAGTGCATGCGCACTGTTCTTCCAGTTCTACAAGTCCACTTTCGAACTTGGAAAGATTCCTCGTGACGAGAGGACGTTCGCTCCTTCACCGTGGTGAGGAACGCCTACCACCACCACCACCGCCGTAATGGCGTAAGACAAGCCGATGAATGAGCTTCTCCAAGCACCCATCGAGGGTTACGGAGATGCTATTGTTGTCCCACCATCGTGGCGATACTTTGAGCTCAAAACCGGGTTACTTAACTGCAACCCAAAGCCAATTCTATGGTTTTGAGGGGATGATCCTCATGCACACATTCGATGGTTTAACAAGATTGCATCTACCATCAAGTACAAGAATGTCCCACATGAAGCAATTAAGCTTCTTCATTCCCATTTTCTCTGAGGACAAGCCCGGAATTGGCTTGAGAAACAACCCCTGCTCCATTGAGACATGGGAAGACCTAGTCACAAAGTTTGTGAACAATTCTATCCTCCATCCCGAACTACAAGTCTTAAGAATGAGATAATGAAATTTTCTCGAGATTTGATGAATCATTCGGGAGGCATGGGATCGTTACAAAGAGTTGCTCCGTAAGTGTCCGCATCATGGTTTTACCGAGTTAATGCAAATGGATACTTTCTACAATGGTCTCGAACTGATTAATCAAGACTTCTAAATGCCTCCGCTGGAGGTAATTTCTTGAGCAAGACCACAAAAGAAGCCTTGCAAATCATTGAAAACAAGTCCCGGTCCGTCCTTTCCACACAAAGACATATCGACTCGGTCTAATGCTGGACCTTCTACTTCATCTCCCGTGAGTACATCTAGCACCGATGCTAAGATTGATAAACTCACAGATATTGTTCGAGCTTTGGTTCTTGCTAACCAAAAGAAAGTCACTTTCACACGTACACCATCATATGGTGAAGTGAAGAAAGTTGAAGTTTGTGTTACTTGTGGTGGTCCTCATGCATACTACAACTGTCATCGCCACCGATGGTAGTCCGTTTGAAGCTAATGCTATAGCTGGTACTTCAAATCAAGGAGGTAATCAATACCGCCCTCAAAATGAACCAAACTACCGTGCTAACACTTATCGGGCTCCACCGGTTTTAACCGTAATCCTAACCGAATCGTAACCAACCTAGAATGAACCAAGGTTATCAAAACCAAGGTAATTTCTATCCCGGACCAAATCAAGGTTTCCAACATCAAGGAAATCTTAATCAAAACACTTCAAATCGAGGGAATCAATTTCGTGGAAATATGAATCCTAATCAAGGGAATTCGCTATAATCGTAACATACGACCTCAAATTATCCCTCCACCTCCTCCTGTATCAACATCCGATGAGCTTTTAAAGCAATTCATGAAGTCTCAAGAGAGACAAACAGGTTGTTGGTCACCGATCATTGAATTAAAGAAGTCTTTAAATGATCGACCCCGGGCTCGTGTACTTTACCTAGCAACACGATCGCTAATCCGAGGCGATGCAAAGGCGATCACAACCGTAAGTGGTACTTCATATGATGGACCCGCTATTCCTACTACCTCTTCTTCTTCTCTTCGAAGGTAGTGGAAAGTGAACCCGAGGCGACAAAGGACAAGGAACTTCCTACTAATAACGGAAGTACCAAAGAATGTCCATCCTCGGGTTGTCCCGAAACCCAAATCCAATCCAGAGTTGTTTTGAACCTCCGTAGCTCCCATTGAAAATACCAAATCCAAAACTTCTATTCCTTACCCATCACGCTTACATGAGCAAAAGCTCCATGAGAAAACCGGTCATCAAATGGAAAAATTCTTTCAAATTTTCCAAGAACTACATTTTGATATAAGCTGCGGATGCTATCATGTTGATGCCCAAGTTTGCATCAACTCTCAAACACATGTTAAGCAACAAGGAAAAGTCAGTTTGAAATGGCTAAACTCCTTCGAACGAGAACCGCTCTGCAGCTATCTTGAAGAAGCTTCCTAAAAGCTTGGAGATCCCGGAAAGTTCCTCTTACCTTGTGTATTTACAGGAATGGTTGAATGCTTTGCCTTAGCCGATCTTGGTGCAAGCATAAACCCGATGCCTCATTCAAGATGGAAGAAACTTTCTCTTAGGACCTTACTCTACATGCATGACTCTCGAGCTTGCGGATCGTACAATATCCCGTCCTCTTGGAATTGCCGAGGACGATTTGTGAAAGTAGGAAAGTTCCATTTCCACCGACTTTGTAGTTGTTGATTTCGATCTCGATCCACGGGTTCCTCTCATTGTTGGAAGAGGATTCACGAGAACGGGCCGTGCTCTCATTGATGTATTTGAGCAAGAAATCACATTACGTGTTCGTAAGGAAGTCACACCTTTAACCTTGATCAAACTTCAAGGTACTCCGCAAACTATGATTCTCGAGTCGGTTAACCGAATAGATATCATTGATGTTGCTTCAAGAGTACTCTCAAGAAGTTCTTGGTTATTCTCATAATTACGTGAGTGGGATCCCACCACATCTTCTCAACCTATCATAGCCAATTCTACTCCTTCTCTCATCCGTTTGAGGCGACTTCATCTTGGAAGAGATTGAAGCATGCTTGGCTAGTGATTCTGCTCCATGGGAAATTGATCACGCCCAATTGACATCGAGGGGACATACTTCTCATTGAGAAATTGCTTAAAGATGATCACACTAGTGATGCAATTCCGAAGAGATTAATCACCATGAGATTAATTCGGAGGAGATATTCTTACTCTTGAGAAGTTGTTAAATCAGACACTTCTCCTCCACTCCCTCCCGCCAAGCTTCATAACAAGGAAGTCAAGTCATTGAGAAAATCAAGAATTTCCCAAGTCGAACTTAAGGACTTACCGCCTCATCTTGAGTATGCATTTCTTGAGGGTGATGATAAATTACCCGTCATTATTGCTCGAGATTTGAGTAAAGATGAAAAGATCGCTCTCATAAAGGTCTTGAAGTCACACAAGCAAGCAATTGCTTGAAACTCTCCGACATTAAGGTATCAACCCGAGTTTTGTACTCACAAAATCTTGATGGAAGATGACTTCAAACCGGCGGCTTCAACATCGGAGAAGAGTAAATCCAAAATCCATGATGTTATCAAACAGAGGTTATCAAACTTCTTGATGCGGATTGATTTACCCAATCTCGTATAGTCCTTGGGTTAGCCCAATTCATCGTGTTCCAAAAAGGGTGGCATAACTGTTGTCACGAATGAAGAAAACGAGTTAATTCCAACTCGATTGTTACGGATGGCGTGTGTGTATTGACTATCGTAAGTTGAATGACGCCACCAGAAGACCATTTTCCTCTACCCTTCATGGACCAAATGCTTGAGAGATTAGCAAGGAATGAGTACTATTGTTTCCTTGATGGTTTCTCGGGTTACTTCAGATCCCCATTGATCCACGGATCAAGAGAAGACCACATTCACCTGCCCATACGGAACTTTTGCCTACAAACGTATGCCTTTTGGCTTATGTAATGCTCCCGCACGCTCCAACGATGTATGATGGCCATATTCCACGACATGATCGGGGAAACAATGGAGGTGTTTATGGATGACTTCTCGGTCATTGGGGACTCATTTCGAACATGTCTCTCCCATTTAGATAAAATGCTCAAAGGTGTGAAGACACCAATCTTTGTCTAAATTGGGAGAAGAGCCACTTATGGTCAAAGAAGGCATTGTCCTTGGCCATAAGATTTCAAAAAGCGGATTGAGGTAGATAGAGCAAAGTTGATGTTATTGCTAACCGCTTCATCCTACTACCGCAAAGGTATTAGGAGTTTTCTAGGTCATGCCGGGTTCTATCGTAGATTCATACAGATTTTTCTAAAATCGCCGTCCTATGACCCATCTTCTTGAAAAAGCTCCTTTTATCTTCTCTCCGAGTGCATCAAGCTTTTGAAACATTAAAGAAAAGCTACGGAAGCACCCATTCTAGTTGCCCCGATGGGATTTACCTTTGAGCTCATGTGCGATGCAAGTGATTTTGCTATCGGTGCGGTCTTGGGGCAACGAAACCAAGCATTTTCAGCCTATCCACTACGCTAGTAAGACTATGATCAAGCTCAAACCCATTACACCACTACGTAAAAGAATTATTAGTCGTGGTGTATGCGTTTGAGAAATTTCGCCATACCTCATCTTGACCAAATGCGTGGTGTATACGGATCACTCGGCTCTCAATATCTCTTTGCAAAACAAGATGCAAAGTCGAGATTGCTCCGTTGGGTTCTCCTCCTCCGTGAATTTGATATCATTATACGTGATAAAAAGGAGTCGAGAACATGGTTCTTGATCATCTGTCTCGATTAGAGAACCTCACCAAGATGTTTTCGAAAAGGAAATAAATGAAACATTTCCTCTCGAAACACTCAATGCGTTTCTTTTCGTGGAAACTCTTCTACCCCATGGTTTCTCGACTTTGCAAATTACCATGCGGGTAACTTCATAGTGAAAGGGATGTCGTCCCAACAAAAAACAAATTCTTTAAAGATGTTAAACATTACTCGGGACGACCCTACTTGTTCAAAATTTGTGCGGATCAAGTCATCCGGCGATGTGTGTATGGTCGAAGCCAATGATATTCTCAAGGCTTGCCATTCTCGCACCTACCGGGGACATCATAGCCCCAACTACACCGCCAAGAAGGTGTTTGATTCCGGATTCTATTGGCCCACGATTATAAGGATGCCCACGAATTTGTCAAAACACGTGACGCTTGTCAACGTCACGGAATATCTCACAAAGGAATGAAATGCCGCAAAACGCCATTCAAGTGTGTGAGATTTTGACATCCGGGGCATTGACTTTACGGGCCATTTCTTCTTCTCGTGTAATAAGTACATACTCGTGGCCGTTGACTACTTGTCAAAATGGGTTGAGCGAAAGCTTTGCCTACCAACGATGCCCGAGTTGTCGTGAAATTCTTAAAATCCCTTTGCTAGGTTTGGAACTCACGAGCCATAATCGGTGATCGTGGTACGCATTTCGCAATGACCATTTTGAAAGAGTCATGCGTAAGTATGGTGTAACTCACCGCCTCTCATCGCATATCACCCCAAACAAGTGGGCAAGTGGAAGTTTCCAACCGAGGGATTAAAGAATTCGGAGAGGACGGTTGGCGAAACCGTGCCTCTTGGTCGAGATAAGCTAGATGACGACTGGGCCTTCCGTGACAACTTATAAACACCCATCGTGTACTCCATACAAGCTTGTGTACGGAAGGCATGTCATCTGCCGTTGAGCTTGAGCACAAGGCATACCGGGCCTCAAGCATGCCAACTTCGATATTCAGACGGTGGTGATCACCGGAAAGTTCAAATGAATGAATTAAATGAACTCCGTGATCAAGCATACGAGAACTCTTTGATCTACAAAGAAAAGACAAAGAAGATCCATGACTCTAAAATCAAGAACCGCTTTTTCAACGTTAGTGATCGAGTCCTTCTTTTCAATTCAAGATTGAAGATTTTCTGAAAACTAAAACTCACCGTGCTCGACCATTCACCATCACTAAAGTATTTCCATATGGAACCATTGAGTTATCTCAACCCGATGGTCCAAACTTTAAAGTGAATGGTCATCGATTAAAGCATTATTTTGGAGAGGACATTCCTCCCGTGATTGTCCTGATCTACAAACTTTCCCATGAACCAATAAATGCGGGATCGAGTCAAGCTAGCGACTGAATCAAAAACAAGAGCATGCTACATGGGTTTTCACCGTGTGTTCCACCCTAGTGTAGGGAGTTGCCCCATGTTGTGTATATATATAAGTTTCATCAAAAAAAAAAAAAAAAAATGGCCTTAGTATTTCCCTTTACGTTCTATGTTTCGATAACAGCCGGTACTTTGAATATTGAGGGCAATATTCATTTCTAAGTGGGGGGAATTCTCACGAATTTTATCATGTAATTATACCACCTAATTCCCCATTTTTGGCCAAAATTTTTTTGGAGTAAGTGCTTTCACTTACTCATCTTATGGTTATCATCCATTGTCTAATAAACAAAAGGATTGGCTAATCCAGAGCAAACGGCTCTTGGTAAAGATATCTCAAATCCGTTGACGACTTACAATTTGCCCAAAATTGTATGGTGTTCACCACCATATCCTTAAAAGTGAAAAGTTGGCTAGCCCGCAAGATTATGGCTTGTGGTAAAGGCAATGGAAAACCATAATTGTAATCACCACCAAAGATATTTTATCTAAGAGTTATTAGTCCGTAGCAAACGGCTTCTGGTAAAGACAAATCAAATCCGTTGAAAGCTGGTGATTTGCTCAAAATCATTTGGTTATCGGTGTACCAAGGTTCTTACTTGAACTGAAACATTTGGCTACTCCAGAAGTAATGGCTTTTGGTAAAGAGATGAAATCCATTAATTTTTCTTAAAACATTGCTAGGGACTAGCAATATCTTAGTGTGGGGGATTGATGAGTGTCTAAATACTCATCATTTTTGTACCAATTAAACTGCAAAAACATCTGAAAACACTCAGAAATGCATCAAAATGATAAAAATATCACAAATAAGTGTTTTATGTGTTTTAAATGCAAAATATCAAAATCTGTGAAAACGTATCAAGTTTGCATAATTGGCGGTTTTAGTCCCCAAGTTTCAAAAGTTATCAAAAATAGGTCCCAAGAATGGCGCTAAAATTTGATTGGTGCAAACCGTCAAGTTTTCTCACGCAAGTTAGTCAACATGAATGACCAACCGTAGGAACTTAAAACAGTTCAAACACCAAATGCAATTTAGATCGAGAGAATACGGTGGATTCCTGTCGTTAAGTCCCACGGAGGATGACCGTGTTTAACACAATCAGATGTCGAATAATCACTAAGGATAGTGATCAAGAAGGATTGGAGTTATTTATACCTAAAGAAAAGATTAATAAATTACAGTGGCTTAAATGCAAATTAAAGGGATTTAAAAGATAAACTATCTTAAATAAACGCTATCACTAATTTTAAACGATGTTTTTGATTTTATGTTTTATAAAATCAATTAAAACTACGTAACGTATAAATAAAAACGTGAAACTTACACAATATTAATCCTAAAAATATGAAAATGATATTTTTACAAACCTAATGATATAAGAAAATGTTAAGAAAAAGAAAACTATTTTTATAACTATTTATCTAATTATTATTAATTAAAAACTAATTTTAACTATTAAATAATAACCTAAAATACAAGAAAATAGGAAATAAAGCTAGAAAAATAAAATTATAACTTGGAAAAATCTAAAATATCAAAGAGAATTTTCAAAACTATTTTTGTATTTTTCTCGATTATTTTTCTATTTTCTAGAATTAAAACTATTTAAAACTACTTAAATTGCTAAAATTACAAAATAAACTATGAAAAATCTGGAAAAATAATTTTTACTTTTATATTTATCTTAACCTAAGAAAATGAAAAATTATTTTTTGAACTTTTCGATTTAATTGTATTAAAAGCTATTTAAAATGACTTAAAACTGCTTTTAATTAAGAAAAATAGCAAACCGACTTAGAAAATGTGAAAATTCAAGAAAAGTCTAAAATAATATTTAGAATCTAGGAAAATAGAAAAACAGTAGCTTATGTGGAGGAAATTGAAATCTGCAGTTATAAGTCCTTATTAATAAGCACTTTGAATAAGCACAAGTTACAAACCGAGAACCAAACTTTCACGTAAGCTCTAATAAGCTATAAGTACTTTAAAACAACAAATTACAAATGACTTAGACCTCTGAATTGCAACTGCTTGTGATTTGATTTATTTGAGTTAAGATGCCAAATGCATTTTGGTGCTACTTGGAGACCGAAAATAAGCACTTAAACAAGTCCAAACTCAAAACCAATTGTTGGAGTCTAAACTAGACCGGCTAGGTACCTTCAAACCAAAAACCAGCCCTAGAGAAGCTCGTGGAGCTCGGATAAGCTCTGAAGAGCTTGAGAAAACTCAAGATTGACCGAAGTTTTTGTGAACAGGCACTTATACCCTTTTGACAAGCTCTTTTAGAGCTTTTAGAAAATTAATAAAAATCAACAAAATACTAATAAGAAACTAGACCAATAGAACTTATAAAACCCAAAGTTTGACTTGATTTGGACCAATAATGAACCCGTGAAAATCTCCTTGGGTTGGTTAAAACCGGTTTTCAATATTTTGACTTTTGACACGCTTGTGAAACTTTGACCAAGATGAACTTTACAACCAATTTGTGGGTTGATTGTGATATTATATGATGAAATGATACTTCGCAAGCTATGTCTATGATATCTTAGCACCAATCAAGATTTTGCTTTCAAAAACTTCAACAAAGCTAAGAGCTTAGAAATGCTTTTAATGCGAGTTTGACTATCGAGCTAATGCAAAGTTGACAAAATTAAAGCGTATATGAGTTAAGTGAGCCTATTTGAGAGTGAATATGCACATGTCAAGTGCAAACAAGAGCTCAAGTTCAGTATACACATCTGATCCAAACACTGATATTCAAACTGTTATGCAATTTTAAACTGACTAAACACTGAGCCAACTTGTTTTAATGATCAAACTAAGTTTATTTAACCTAAACACAACTTAATTAACAGATTTGAACTATAGATGACCACAAGTACTAACTCAAACACAAAATGCAAACTGAACACAAATTGAAAATGAGAAACAACTTACAAGGGTCCAAGCTTATGTTGCAGCTCAAACCAAACCAAACACTACCATTCTAAGTCAAGTCCAACCCAAATCCATCTCTGCAACACCCCATATCCATTTCCAAGCCTGTTTGAACCAAGATTGCTGCACAGTTGACTTTTGTTGACCTTACACCAAAATTGCTTAGAACTGTGTTCCAAGCTTACCTCAAGCTATAATAAGCTTAGATAAGCTTGTGTGAATGATAAGGAAGCTTATTGAAGCTTGGACATAACAGCTTAGACTTTGAATTTTTACAACAAGGAACCACATATCATGAAATGTTAATACCACTTGAATTGCCACTTGAAAATGCTTTTAATACACTTCAATAACTTAATTTTATAGGTAATTAAAAAGTTTAAAAAAATAAAAACCTAAAACCTTTTAGTGGGGTTTTAAATTTGTTTTAAAGGAAAAAGGTTTTAATGTTTAAAATATAGGGGAATTTGATGGGTTTAAAAAAATTATTATGGTTTGGGAATGGGGGTTTAAAGAATTTAATTTTAAAAATTTTAAGAAAATGGGAAAAAGATAAGAAAACAAAAATGTTTGGAAAATTTAAAACCTAAAAATTTTAAAAAAGGGGACTTTTTTAAAATTTTAAAAAGGTTTTTTAAAAAATTTTTAAAAATTTTAAAAAATAAAATTTTTTAAAATTTTAAAAAGTTTTTAACTTGGGATTTTTTTTAATAAAAAAATTAAATTATCCTTGTTGTTATTTTAGTTATTTGGGAAATTAATACCAAAGGGTTTTTAATTTGTTTTTTTTAACCGGGTTTTTTAACCAAAACCTTTTTTTCCCCAAAATTTTAAAAGGTTCTTTTTGGCAAATTTCCCGGTGAGGGAAACCAAAACCCTTTTTAAAATTTTGGAAACTTTCCAAAACCTTTCATAAAATTTTATTAAAGGGTTTTATGCCCTAAAAGGGGGAATTCCCCCAAAAAAATTTTTTTTGGACAAAATCGGGAAATTTTGAAATTTAAAAATAAAGTAGTAAAAAGGGGGCCCTTTTATGAAACCCTTTAACCTTAAAAAGGGGCGCCTTTTAAATAAAAGAGATTTTAAACCACAAAAGGCCCAAACCTATCCTTTTAAGCAAATTTCCCACCTTTAAAAAAACCCCTTTTCGGGACCTCTTTTTTATTTTAAATTTTTAAAGGGAAAAAACCTTTTGGGGTTAAATTTTTGGGAGGGGTTTTTGGGAAAAATTTTCAGCCCTAAAATTTCTAAATTTTGGAGTTTCCCCGGGGTTTTCCTTTTTTTATGGGTTTTGGGGGGAAATTTTGGCCCATTTCTTTGGTTTTTTTAAAAATTGGGGGGGGAATAGTTCCTAAAAAATTCTTTTTAAGAGGAACTTAGAGAATCACACAAACATAAACTACATAGAAAGATCCTTTGGATCCGAGGTTAGAGTGTTTACAATACTAAGAGAGAGTATGTGTAAAAGGGATGAGTAGCAAGTGAGAAATGGCTCACTATTTATAGGAAAATTTCACTATTGTTCCTCGGTTCCCACGCATCCCTCCCTGTAGGATCCGACTAGTGTAATCAAGGATCCGCATTTGGGTCATTTAAGTCCGGATTTTGGGTTGCAAACCGGTTATCGGTTATGGGTTGTACAAGATACAATATATCTAGACATTGGGTCATGGGTCATGGATAATAACCAACATGACTTCATGCACGATGTCATACATTGGGTCATGGTTTATGGATCAAGTTCTATAGGTATGGGTCATGGATTTTGGGTTTTACCCAACATCATACATTGCACCTAGTCAATGTGTAACACCCCCAAAATTATCACAGCGGAAGATTGTGTCACTGGGGTATTACTTCATAGTTCACAGCAGAAGTTACAGAAAACGACTCTAAATGAGACGTTTTGAAATAATTATCATTCGATTAAAATATCAGAGTTTACAAACAGAGGTCCCACCAGTTTGTACAATCATAAAAAGTACAACATAAAAGTTGTAATGTTTTTCGAATGATAATATATGCATCGCCTTCAAAATATTTTCCGCGCCTTCACATGCCATGCCTAATTCCTTTCGAACCCGAGATAACATGCTAAACAAAGTCAATACAAAGGTTGAGTGAGTTCATAGGTTTGTAAGCAAAACAGTTGATCACAAGATATCAAGTTTATGAAAGTAGTAGGCTACGTTGTTATACGCCATAGTGCGTTTGATTGCCTAACCGGTCAATACAAACGATAGAAACCGATAGGTTTGAAAATAGTAGTGGACAATATAGTTTGTAGTATAATTGCAATGTACAATTATCTTCTTGATAGTTATTATTGCTCTAAGCTCATGGCACTCACGACTTCTCGTTGTATATATATCACCGGATGATATATACAAGAAATAACTTGCCCCGGTAGGTATTTTGCCCTTTACCTAGATAACCTACAATATAGTGCGCCTTGTTATTTCCGATAATGAGACGGTTCACAATTCCGATAGGCCTATCCACAATATTTGCGCTCACTCCCAAAGGATTAGTGGTCCATGATGTTGGGGAGTTTTGGCATAAAAACTTAGGCATGCAATAATACAATCAAGGCATTCATTTTGCAAGTAATTGTCCATAATAAAGCATTTTAGCATGTAGTAAAAGCAAGAGTACGATCTCCCAAAGAGTTTATAAAGAGTTAAACAAAAGTTGGGGCTATGAAACTCACTGACGGATCGCAGCTGGTGTAACGATATAATGTATGTCAACAATAAAGTATGGCAACACCAAGATCTTTAACGATCACCTCTGAAAGCATAGTATTCGCTTTTAGTATAGTGTACGATATAAGTGTACAAGTATATGTAGTTTGTTGGCTTACAATATGATGTTGTACATAAATCTTAAGTTGATGTATCCCTTAAGTGTTTGTGTTTGGCTTATGTGCTTTTATAAATGACCTCGCACTCGTCCGGCTATCAAAATCAAGAGGTCGGTAGTAATCGCACGAGGAGCCAAGATACTTTAAATCATAAATCCACAACTCGTCGACACGACACCCAAGAGGCCTCTTTATGATAATGAAATTCCCTACTATTGTTGTACTTGTCATTTATAAGTGAAGTATTTGACAAGACAAATGTTGTATAAAACATGTGTCGATTTCAAAAGACTATTGATTGACTTATGTGACGATATGATGATATAAGTTGTGTGTCGTGAAGTAGTTTAACATATCATATGGTCATTTTCTTAGTTTGCCAATGTTAGCCTTAATTGTTTTATTAGAAGTGATGGTCATTCACGCTTAGGAACTTTGTAACGTGTGTTAGATATCGTGCTAGAATAGTCAACGGCTCGTGGATCGACTAAGCTAAATGGGTATTAATTTAGTTAAGCTTGCATTATATCCAATCCAACCCATGTCCAAGCCCAAACGAGCCCATGGAAAGCCTTTAGGGCATCAAGTCCCTTGACTATATAAACCCTCAAAGTCTCATTTGAGGGTGTGCTTGAGTGTGTGTGTGTGTGTTTTCTTTCAAGTAATACAACTTTATTGTTTCTTCTTTCTACACATATACACGGTTTCATAACATCAAGTCACCAATCTTTCTCATCTTTATTTCTTTCATATTCACGCATAGTTTGTGTTTGGGTTTCACGCTTTTATACGCGTAATGCTGGTAACGTGGTATTTCGTGATAAGGTTGATATTTGTAAGGTCCTACAATTGGTATCAATCGCCTAACAATGGTTTAGGAGTGGTTGGTTGAAGTTTTTGTTGTTTGTATTCTACGCTAAGCTCTCGGTACTCATATTTGTCACGCTTAAAACTTTATTTTTGCACTAAAATCTTCAAGATTCTTGTGGTTTGAGGTTCCTTTAGTGTTAAAGAGTCTAGTTTTGAAAAAGTTTGAAGCTTTACGTGTTTTACATCGCTTTAAACTCGTGTTTATTGACGTAGACGCTTCTCGCCGTAAGCTTTCTAAGCATTTTGGGTGAAAAGGTCAAAGATTTGTGTTATTGGAGTGTTTTTAAAATTTGTTTGTGCAAGCGAAATTGTTTAAATCGTTGGAAATTTTTACGTGAGGTCAATACCCTAGTTTTACGTGTAAGAAAGTCAAAACCCTTTTTCTACGCGATAACTTCCCACGCATAACTTTTGGCTAAGAATCTTCGAGCATCAAAGGTTACTCGGTGCTTCCTCACTTGGATAAGTGTGTGGAACACTTCGACTTGTAGATATCTTTTACGCTGTGACAGTGTAAGGGATTTTTGGTTCTAAACCTAAGTTTACGCATAAGCATAAACGCCTACGCGTAACAATCTACGCATAAGTTCCACTTACGCATAAGATTTCTACGCCTAAAGCATTTTTGTTTACGCCTAAGCCTTAAGTTTATGCATAAGATACTGTTTACGCTTAAAGAATCCTACGCATAAGCATTTCTACGCTTAAGTACTGGTTTACGAGTAAGATTTTGAGCAAAACTTCAAACGGCTATAACTTTTGAACCGCAACTCCGTTTTCAGCGATCTACCCATCAAAACAACCGTAAGAACGAGGAGAATAGACTGCCGAATGAATTCAAGTCCTAAAAACGCTCCGAACAGAAGTTATAGAGGTTTTTAAGTTTGTAGAGCAAATTTTCACTACAACAACCGAGCTTAATCTTCATCCAACACAACTCCTTTATCGTTGAATCGATCCTACATCAACTTTATCATATCATACCTTCATCAATGGCAACTCAACAAGACATTCATGCGGTAGGTGCCGAAAACCGTCCTCCTATGTTAGAAAAGGTGGTTATCTTCAATGGACAAGTCGAATGCTTCGTTACATCAAGACAAAACCTAATGGAAAATTGATGATCAAATCCATTCAGATGGACCTTCATACCTCGACAAGTCCAAGACCACGAAATGCCGATGCAACACCTCCCATCCCACCATTTTTTCGTCTTCAAAAGAATCGTAATACTCAAGAGGATCGAAGCAAGTCAAGCGGATGACATGGCAATTCATATTGTCCAACTGGGTTTACCAAGAGACATCTTTCTCTTTGTGAGCGGTTGTGAAACCGCTTTCGATATGTGGAACGTGTTAGACGGCTTTGTCATGGAACCGGGTTGGTCAACAAGATACGGAGAACAAGCTGCGAACTTCTTGGGAGAAGTTTACCTCAACTCGTGAGAATCCATTGAATCCAACAATGGAAGGTTCGCACTTTAATGAATGAGTCGATCGAAACAAGTTGACACCCGAACTATCGTGAGCAACATCAAGTTCTTGAACAATCTACCGTAAGAATGGGGACGATATGTCACTATTGTCAACCAAACAAAAGACTTACATCAAGTGAACTTTGATCAACTTAACGATTTTCTCAAACAAACCCAAAATGAAGTGAATGAAATCGAAGAGAAAGATTAGCAAAGAATCATGATCCATTGGCACTCATTGCAAAGACTCAAACTCGATGAATACACAACAACAAGCTTCATCATCTTCCAATAACAACAACTTGCAAAGAATACATCCCTCAACAACAAAACTATCCACCGAACAACAACATTACCGTGAACAAGGAATCACCGATCTTGAAATGGAACCGTAAGAAGCTTTGTCTCAAGTATTCTCTTTATTGGGTAAAGCATTCAAAGGTCGCTATTCCACACCAACTAACAACAACCAAAGGATTTCATCAAACACTCGCAATGAAAATTGCACACCGGTGTGAACATGGGTAATCAAAGACAAATTGTTGGAGTTATTGGGAATCATCGTAGGATATGCTAACGGATTTTGAATGGGTAATCAGCGGTTCGAATCGGGTAACGATGGGTCGAAAATGTTGGGAATAGAAGCAATGGTAATCGAATGGGAATGTTGCAACTCCAATCGTTGGGAATTATGGAAATGTGAATCAGGTAATCGTGTTACGTGTTATAACTGTCAAGGATTGGGTCACATGGCAAGGAATTGTCCAACTAATCCGAAAAAGAAGGATCTTGCGTATCTTCATAAAGCTATTATGTTGGTACAAAAGGAACAATCTGGACTTCAATTGAGTGTGAGGAACATGACTTCATGGCTATTATGGATGATTTGAAGACCTCGAGAACTCAATGCAAACCGCATCTTCATGGCAAATCTTCAGAGACTAAGTACGACATCGATTCTCGACGCACCTCCTGCCTATGACGCCAACGCAGTTGTCCGAGGTACCAATCACCGATCAATGCTATAACAATGTCATATTTGATGTGTTTAATCATGACGAACAACATTATGTGACATCAAGACCTACTTATGATACATACCGGACAATCCGAGTTGTAGCAATACTAACTCGAGACTCCGGATGTGGATCCCAAGGAGACCGTGTGGCACAAAATACCGAGACCGATGAGGAAACACGTGCTTATTTTGAATCATTAATCAATAATCGTGGCATTGAAATTGAGAAAGTTAAACGGTCAATCGCGAAGTTAAGGCCGCGAATGCTAAATTGACCGAGCTTGAGAGTTACAAGGAGAACGCAAAAGCCTTTGAATTTCATAAAACAAAGAATCGAATTAGAAATTGGTTATCGAAATTTGGTTTCTAAAGAACAACTTTGCAAATCAAGTATAACACACTTGATGTGAATTTGAACTTAAAATTAAATCTTTAAACAAGGAAATTTCGATTTAAATAACCAACTTTCTAAACAAAAAGAAATGTTTTCTAATCTTGAAAAGAGAAGAAGCGGTTGATTACCGATTTTCAAAACGAGAAGATTCTTTTCTTGATGAAATTCTTGATAAAATGAGAAAATCCAAACTTTAGAAAATTTTCTTCTCAAAACGGGTCATTCTCGCTCAAACAATCAAGATGCTTTCTATTCAAGTAAATCCGCTTTCATACTAATAATAGAATGGCACTTAGTAACGACCTTCTTGGCTCCTCAAGAAAGCTCGTAAATCTCGTAATGTGTTAAACAATGGAAATGTTTTATATGAACCCATTATTGTTCGTGATTCTTTTGAAACGTTAGAACTATCGAGGAGAGTAGATCAAAAATGAAACAAAAAAAGAATTCGAAATCAAACCAATTGATTATAACAAATGGAACAAAATTAACGGAATTACTTTTGTTAATCAAAAGAAAAGTCAAAGTTTTCCATCACACCAAGTGTTTCAAACAAAGAGTCAACACTGCTTCAAAATCTGCTTTCAAAACTAGTTGTTGTCTCAAATTCTCTTCGAACATTGAACAAATGTCTTCAACAAATCCTTTTAACACAAGTGATGTGTTGATCCCAATGAGCAAACGATCTAATATAGAAACCGACTTGTAACAAAAGCTTATCAAGTATTACGCGAATTTAATACTTAATCTTAAGAAGAAGAACAAGAAACATTCAACACCTCAATATTATTTATTAATACGAATACTCTTACAAGATTAGGGTTTTGCAACCTTGAAGTGTATCGACCTTAGATATAAAACATACGATATCTAACCTAACCTAGGACCTCCTTTTATAGGCTAAGGAGTCCTATACAATATACAATACGTAACCTACAAGATAAATATCTTTTCCATATTTATCTAATACAATAAACTAACCGACTATACAAGACTAGCAAGGCTTACTATATATTATCCGTGGTTACACAATACTACTAGCCATGGTTGTCTTCATCCGTGGTTACACTCTTCATCTCCGTGGTTATATCAAACCCGTCCGTGGTTCCAAGATTTAGAGTAATTCTTGATGCAAGGAACCTAAAACCCAACAATCCTCCCTAAACTTGATAAATTCCAATGTAATTCTCAAGTTTTCTTTAAGCTCAAAACATCCGAATTGGAGGATGTAGCCAAACACTTACTAGCTTTAAGTATCTTCTCATACTTCAAAAACAAATCATAAGCTTGACCATCATAAGATACTAACATCTTGATACAACCAGCTTCAACATCCGAGCAATTATTCCCGGATGCTTATTCATTGAGGATAATCACCTTCTACAAGCATATGAATAACCTTTCCGTAAACAGTTAAAACATGAACTCCACAAGTTTGATATAAAACCATCTAGTAACTTGACCATTGTAGAGTCCTTGCCATTCGTGTTCATCATGAGTAGGTTCAAATAGAATCTTCAAATTATGATAAACCAGCCTCTCATGATAATCATTTGGATGTACTTCACCAAATTTATTCTTGTAAAGTATCCAAAGATTCATCAAATCATCTCTATCAAAATATCAAGCATTTGTGAAAATTTATTATACTCGTAAACTTCATTGTTGAGTCTTTGAATTTTCCAAACTCCTTCACTTCCAACTAAAAGCTTAAACTCATAAGAAATGATTTGATTTACATCTTCAACAACTTTCAATCTTTTAGAATCGATGTCTCCTCGAACCTCGATTTTCTTTTCTTTACTTTGAATCCATTCATCATCCTTTTAATCCACTCTTCTTCCTTTTAGAATTCATTGGACATAAATCATCTTTATTAATCCTCATACATCTCTCATAAATTTCAAAATTCTTTCAAATGAACACCTACTAGATTATCGTAAACATATATGCCTCGATTTTTAATAATCTTCATCAATACATTCCTCATCCGAGCCATAGTAGGAGGTTTCTTTCTTATAACCTGCTTTTTGTTTTGCTCACATTCCTTGCCCATCCATTCATCGCCTAGCTTTCTCCTCATCATCCAACAGCTTCCATTCTTGTGCAAGAACTCATCAAGTATTTGTAAAGAAGCTTGAAGATAGTTTTGTGATTCATACCATATAGCTAACCATTTCTCACTAGCTTCCTCCTCTTCTTTCTTTCTTTTATCCAAAGTCGCTTGGTCTTCACCAACAAAGTTTCTTCCATACTCTTCATCATAAGCTTCTTGTTCTCGCTTTATTTTAAACTTCAAGACTACCTCTTTACCTTTCCCAACATCGATTGAACCACTTTCTTCTTCAAAGGTTCACCAATAACCAAACTTTTAACTTTAGGTTTAGTAGCGAGAGATTGAATGATAAAGGTGTGCAATGATAGGTGTAGAAATAGATGATGTTTTGCTCAGATTAATCAATGTACTTGCAGCTTCTTTCTCTACTTCTTTAGGCTTAGGTGGTAATATAGAGAGTTGTGACAACAAAGGAAGTGGTTATGATAGCAAAGGTGTGACAAGAGTAGGAACAATAGCCAAGTCCGAAACCGCATCGCTGGTTACAAGAGTACTAACCATGGTTTCGTGTATACTATCGCTTGTTGTGTTCTCGCACTACTTCAACATTCTTCAATTTTTCAAGAACAACCTCATTCCCATCTTTATCGAAACCAAAAATCTTGATCTCCACTATCAACATCTTCTTCCATAGGTACACCAATGATACATCCACAGCCTCCCCGAATTCATGCCATCACTCCTCCCTGCTTGATACATCCTTCACATTCGTGAGCAGAGAGAGTCCACCTTCTTTTCTTTCTTCTCATAGCTTTCAAAACAAAGAACCTGTGTCTTTTCACTTTCTCCAAAACCAATACTCTATGCTTCAACCTCCGAATATCCTTACCTCAAACACAACTAACTCCTCAGAGACCGAAATTGTATTTTCCATTTTGGCACACGTAACCGCCAATTCATTTAAACGCTCAAGAATATCCTCCCACTTCGACTGTGTGAACCGGTCCGAGAGGTGGTTCATTGAAAAGTCATCATGTACAAAGTCATTAACCACAATTCAATGTCGTTCCAATCTATCCTCATCACTTCGAGCCGTGTTAATCGCCCGAGAGGTGAATCTTGGATATAGAAGACATAGCACCGCACCTAGCCCGATCATCTATGTACCTCAGAAGCACCCAATGGCTAGGGATTCCTCCACCGTGTTAAGTTCCAAAGAACTCTCCACATTAGAGTTGCCAATGGTTGGGTCTTATTGATGTTTCCACTATCCCGACCAAAGATCAAAGCATGAATCAAGAGTGAAGCCCTTCCAATCATGTCACCTCCACTCCATGTGACAACCTCATTAACCATACCACTAACACTAGCCCGAGGAAGCTTAGTGCCTGTGTTCTCCTAGTCCATGATGCAAGACCTTCATTAAACTCGTAATCGTGAGGCAAAGTAAGCATGTGAGGAAATAAAGGAACATCTCTAATGACAACATTCTGTGGTCGATTCCTCATATGTGCAAAACTCTAGGAAGCATATGATGTACTTCATACTCTATCATGTTCAATGTGTTCCACTATTTGATGTTCCACAAGCAATTGAACAAACCTAGGATACAAATAGTATTTACCCTTCTTCCTAATGTTCTGTACTAACCCCTCATATATCATCCTAGACCGCTTAAATTTCCTTCCATCGACAAACAAATAATAGCAGAGTAATTTTTGAAGGAAAGTCATTAAAGCCTGTGGTCTTGTTACTCATACACATCAACAAAGTGTGAATCAAAACTTCCATTGTTGTGAAAACAAACTCTTAAAAATTGTACCTTTTCACCTCTCGTGTATATCCTAATCTCTAAACCAAAGAACAATCTCAACATCCGAAAGATTATCAACACCATCAAGATCATCAAGCCTTAAAACTTCTAATGATCTCCTCGTAAATGTAAATAGCATTCTCATCCACAACAAGATTAAACACCTCCAAGCCATCAACCTCTTCAAGTTTAGCATTCCTCCGTAAACCGATGTATGTAGGCTTTAAGAATGGTAGGTTCAACCGTTAAAGCATAGTGAATGGACCGTGAACTAGGAAATCAATCATTTGATGAAACCCTTCGATCGCGAGCATCCTTAGTGAGTACGGCAACAAGGTTATGTGAAGTGGAATACGCCTCACCATTGTGATTAATGATGGATATGAAGTGGGTTTTGTGAATAAATCAAAGAAAGTGATTAGGGTTAAAGTTGAGCGCCAATTGAAGTGGTTAGAAGATCAAATAAATTGATCCATCCGTGATTTTGGGAGAGATATATACTTTTGCCAAAGTGTCGAAACAACCCCTCGTAGTATCCAAAACAAAGTATCATACTATCCGCGGTTCCATAACAACTATCCGCGGTTGTAACAAACCATCAAGGGATACAGATGATCACTCCTCCAAATATCCAAGAGATAGAGCAAGTAAGTCAAAGTGTTAAATCAAGAAAGAGCTCACACAAATATGAAGGATTACACAATTTTTTTTTTTTTTTTTTTTTTTTTTTTTTTAAAAACACAAGCAAACACACACCACCACTCCTATGTATACAAATCCTTCATACCGCAAGTCAAAACACAAAACAAACACAGAGACAAAGATTATGGTTGTCATGGTTAGAAATAGCCGTAAGTGTTTACAAAAGACCTATCCGCGGTTTAGAACAGTAAGTCAATATAGTCAACTTCTAGAACTTATCTCACCAATACCCAAGAAACTCATTAACTCTCCAACCACATTTAACCCGCCCCATATTTACTTCAATAACCCTAAACTTCACTTATAAAAGAACCCTTAATCTCATATAACGCACACACCAATCCAAATCAAAACCCTAATTGCTCCAAAATCCCAATAATGAGCAGCCCAACCCAATCAATCTCTCATCGATGACAATACCTCCTCCAAAAAAGCCGAGAGATGGAAAAAGAACTATTTGGCAAGCAATCCAAGCGAAGGAGAGAATATCTCTTCTTTAAGTTCGTATGTATCACCCTATGAAGATACAGACGAAGAAACATCTCCCATGGCAGTCAGTGCACCTCCACAAGAATCCCATCCATGGCGATTTGACATACCTCCACAAGATCCACGACCATTAAAATCCCCATTTCTTCCATCATCAGAAGATGATAGTGTAGTGAATCCAAGTGATGCTTCTGAAGACTCTGATGACTCTTCTAAGAAGAGGACTTCAAACCCCAAACCTTCATCATCTAACCCCCAACCAAGACCACGAGCAAGAAACCCACCACCCCTAAGGACGAGAGGTGGTTCTTGGTCTTAGTGCACCAAGTCATGGTGCTTCTTCACACATCGTAACAAGGAAGGGAAAAGGAAGATGGAGTAAGTTGTCGAATGGTGGAAAGAGAAGATGGAGCACAAGAAGAATATCATATCATCCATCTATCTCGCCACAATCGCCTTCACTTTCTTCGCTTGCATCAATCCATCCTTTCCATTTTGATCCTTAGTCGCTTCGTCAGATCGGTCATGCATATGATAAATGCATATCCAAAGATTCAAACGATATAAGCAAGGATAGTAGTAGTAGAAATATTAGTAGAAAATCATGTATAGATGTAGTCTTTAATTAGCACTTGAAGTTTCATTGTGTCGTAAGTCAGAAACTGCTTTTGTTGAATGAACAATGTAACTTCAAGATTTTTGAATCTCTATAATGACTTGTCTTTTATCCGCACAATGGTTAGTGGAAACACGTAACAACTAGCAAGTGGATAGATCAACTCTATCGCTGGTTAGAAGCAACACTATCAAGGATAGAAACAAATAGCAATACTAAGATTACATAATAACAAATTCAATACTTTTACAAACTTATACAAAACAATTTGAGAGTTTAGAGATTAATCATTCCAATACTAACAACAAGATATCAAACCTCCCCACATCAAAAGCTTTGGTGAGAAGATCAAGAACATTGAAATCAAGATGGATTTTTACCATTTGAATCAACCTTTCTCATTACAATCTCTAATAAAGTGATGTCTTATCTCAATATGTTTAGTTCTAGAATGTAAAACAGATTTTGATAATGCAAATTGTATCGTTATTATCAATGTAAATCTTAGTATGCATAAAATTGTACCCAAAATCCAAAGAATTGATTCTCAATCCAAAGAACTTGACCACAAAGAACTAGCAAAGCACCACATATTCAAATTTCAGCTTGTAGAATTAGCCACAATAGTTTGCTTTTACACCGCCAAGAAATTAATCTGCTTCCCAAGAACCGACATCCTCCAAAGGTAGACTTCCTATCCGCACTAGCTCCAAGATAGTCACTATCGCAGTAGGCCACCAAATCAAAAGGGAATCCTTAGAGTACCAAAGGCCCAATTTAGGATGACCTTTCAAATATCTAAAGATCCTCTTAACAAAGATTCATGTGTGAGGTATTTGGTGTTACTTGAAATCTTGCACACACACATATCGAGAACATAATGTCCGCCTAGATGCAAGAAGATACATCAAAGATCCAATCATGGATCCGCATAACTTCAAATCAACTTTGGGACTTCCATCATCCGTAGCATAGGTTTCGAGTCTCCATAGGTGTACTTGCACTCTTTACATCTTGAAACCCAAACTTCTTCAACACATCTCGCTACATACTTGTCTTGACTAATGAAAATACCATCACCCTTTGTTGAACTCAGAGTCTCTAAAAGAAAGTGAGTTCTCCCATAGAACTCATCCGAAACTTATCATGCATAAGTTTCTCAAAATCTCTGATAGCTCCTTGTTAGTAGAGCCAAAGATGATGTCATCTACATAAACCTCGAACCAAGAAATATCATCTTTGTGCTTTCTAATGAACAAAGTTTTATCAATCACCCCTCTTTAAACCCATTGTCCATCAAATAAGTAGATAGGCATTCATACCATGCCCTAGAGCCCGATGCAATCCATACATAGCCTTCCTCACCTCAAACCTTGTCGATGATCAGATCTTCAAAACCGTGAGGTTGACAAACATAAACCTCCTCATCAATAGTGCCATATAAAATGCACTTTTAACATCCATCCGATACACAACAAAATTCTTGAATGAAGCATAAGCCAAAACAATCTAATAGCCTCTATCCTTGCAACCGTGCAAATATTTCATCATAGTCCAAACCTTCGCTTTGTGTATCCTTGAGCAACCAACCTTGACTTGTTCCTCACTACAATTCCTCTTTCATCCTCTTGTTTCGAACACCCATTTAGTCCCAATAGCCCTCTTCCCATTTGAAGATCAACCAATGTCCAAACCTCTTGAAGTTTGAACCAAGAAGCTCTTCTTGCATTGATTCTACCCACCTTCTTCTCGATAAAGCTTCTTCCACTCTCTTGGGCTCCTTTTGAGACAGAAAACAAGCAAACAAGCAATTTTGCGATCTTTATGACTGCTTTTTTGTGAAGAGATCTTGCAAAGAACCCATGTTCGTGAAAGGGTTCAAGTTCTTTACCCCGCTTCTTGTTTGAACCGAGTATTCAAATTTCCAAGAATCTGCTCCTTGGGATGAATCTTGTGAATTCGGTAGTAGTAATTGGACTTTCATTAATTACGCTTCCAAATTAGACAAATCAAGATTGAAGAATTCATCCATGTCTTCATCATCGTAGGAGTATCAATCTCTATTAAATCGTGCATATTAGGATCATGGGATACTCCTCATCACCAAATAGTGGCTTTGGATGTGGTCCAAAGAAAGTACTATCACCAAGACTTGTAGCCGGAATTTCACTTGAACTATCGCTGGTAGAAGATGGCTTGTCACAAGTTACAGCTGGCCTATCAAGACTTTCAAGAGGCTTAGCATCGCTTTCAAGAGGCTTAGCAGCAGGCTTGCAGATCGCTTTTTCTTCTTTTCAATTTCTTCACCGACACCGAGTTATCTTTCAACAACTCATCCTTATCTTGATGATGATCAACATTGCCTCCAAGATTCAAGACATCATCATCGTAGGACCTTGCTTGTGTATGATGGAAGGAACAACCGCCTTTCCACTTTTCAACCAAATAGAACTCCTTTGGAGAATCGCCTTTTGAAGATGTATCTACCTCGTAATCCTTTTGTATACCGCATCAAGATTAGTGGAAGTTCCCGCAATGATAGGCTCATAATTCATAGATTTGGTTAGCATATCAATGTTAAACAACCACCGTCCTTTGGTCTCAACACTAGAGTCTTTTCACCGAATTGAACATGTAGGTTCTCTTCAACAAGTCTAGTCCTCCTATTGTATACTCTAAAGGCTTTACTATTTGTAGAATAGCCTAAAAGTATCCATCATCCGCTTTTTTTTGAAACTTGCCTAGGTAGTCTATGGTATTCAAAATGGTAACAGACACCCAAAAGGTTTTAGGAATGCAATCATTGGCTTCCTATCATGTAACAAATTCATAGGGGTCTTGTTATGAGGCTTCACTACCTTACTGCTTTGCACATAACATGCAATTCCTACAAATTTCAAATTTCCCAAAAGGTAGTTGGTAACTTAGACTCGACAACATGGTCCTAGCAATTCAATTAGTGTTCTATTTTTCCTTTCACCACACACATTCTGTTGTGGTGTTCTAGCAACACTAAACTGCCTTTCAATACCTTTAGCTACACGTAACCGATTCATCACATCATTCTTAAACTCGCCCATTATCACATCTCGATTACTTTGACCTTATGATTTACTAGATTTTCTATCTTAGTAATGAAACTCTTAAGAATCTCACTAGTCTCACTCTTAGCGTACCAAAAGTATACCCAAGAAAATCTACTATAATCATCAAGGATAACTAGGCAATATCGCTTATGGTTCAAGCTTCTAACAAAGGTAGGTCCAAATAAGTCCATATGAAGCATAAACAAAGGGTTGTGTTATGGTGTTTACGCTTTGGTCTTACAAGAAGCTCTATGTTGTTTTCCTTTTGACAAAGCCACACACGCTTCCTTACACTCAAAACCTTTGAAGGTAACCTCTCACTAAGTTTCCTTTACCGCTTTATTGATTGTTTTGTAATTGAGATGACCTAGCCTTCTATGCCACAATTTTGACTCATCAATGATGCTTTAGCAAACAAACATAAGGACCTATTAGGAAGAACATCTTTAAGATCAAAACAATATATATTTTCCTTCCTAGGTACCCTAAGTTGTATAAACTTCTCATCGTGCATCTTAAACTCGTGAGATAACACCACACACTCGCTTCCCCAAAAGTACCCGCTTTTTCTTATCACACATTTGAGAAACACCAATAAATTGTACTTAAGTCCTCAGACCAAATAGACTTTTTCAAAGTCTAGATTCCCTGCTCGATTGTGCCTCGCCAAGTATCTTTCCTCCCTTGATCATTGCCAAATGCCACATATCCTCCATCAAAAGCTTCAAAATCTTCCAGATTGCTTCCATCCCAAGTCATGTGCCCAGAGCAACCACTATCAAAAACTCCTTTATCTTTTAGCTCGCTTTGAAGATTGCCCCGCACATAAAATTACACAAGTTAGTTCTTCTTGGACCCAAGCCAAGATCGACTTGGGTCCGCCTGCATCAAAATATTCAAATTTCTTTAGGTCCATTGATGCACAGCTGACATGTGGTAAAACCTTGGTCTTAGGCTTCCATTGCCAACTTGTCGAGGCCTTAACAAAGATAAAATGATTTCCAACCACCGACGCTTATCACCTTTGGAATTTTTAAAACTTCTTTTGAATCGGTGGTGATATTTTGCTTAATGTTGGTTTGATTCTCGCTTAGCCGTGTTTACATTTTGCTTAGCGTTGGTTGGAACCCATTTAGGTGTAGCAAGGACAATAGATTTTGTATTCCCATTCCTCATCAAGACCGCTCTTGGAATCATGTTACCGTTAGGATGAGGGTTTGTTTTTCTTGAAAAGTTTTGATGATTTACCCTCCTCCAATGATTCCAAACTTGTGGTCTGCTTTTATGACAATTTCTCCGTAAGTGTTCAAAACTACCACACACAAAACAAGCCTTTTAACACATTGAAACTCATCACCTAACTGCTAGAAATTAGACCATTTAAGCTTCTTTGATTACCCCTAGGTTTATATTGTTTCATCCGTCCCTAGGAATTTCCACTCTACAACTTTCTTGGTAACTTTAGCTCCAAATCTAGGTACAAGGTTGACTTGCTTAGAATCAACTTTCTTAACTTTCTCTATCTTTTCGCACTTAGTTGATTCAGCTTCTATCATCCTCGTAATCGATTCCCAATCTTCTATTATGGGAGCATCGATAACTTATCGAACTTATCTTAGGTGTTTCATTTTATTTATCTCTTCAACAGTTTGTTAAACCGAATTCACTACTAAATGACAGCTTCTTTAGCGGTGGTGCATGTTTCATCAAAGGGGTGGTGGCATATTATTGTATCCTAAACCAAGACCATCTTTGAACAGCTTTTGACCTATTGGCTTCTTTACTAGATCGAAGCATATTGTGTTTTAGCAACCCTAACAACATGTTTTTCTTTTTCATCTAGGGCCTTTTGTTTTACACTCTCTCGCCTCGCTAGTTTATCTTTAAGCATTTTAATCTCTCTGCTTTTAAGATCAATTTCACCACCTAGTATATTGATCTTTTCTACATACTCAAACTCACATTTAATACGTAATTTTAGCTTCTCTTCCACACCTTCTAGACCAACTCTATATCCTAAGTTATCTAGAGTCAATCTCTACTTCTTTTCTCATACTCTCGATAGCTTTTGAGATTCTAAGTTATCGTAACATGATTTAAAAGAACAAGTAGATGTTTTAGAATCATTAGATACCTCGTAATCGAACCGTAAGATGAAGCATAGGCCATTAGAGCAAAGTTATGCTCTTTGAAGCTTCACTAGCAAGAAAAGTCGCATTTGGACCTTCTTCAACTGATCACCCAATCATAATCACCAAGCCCATCCCGAGCAACCAAAGTCAAGAAGCAGCAGCTCTTCCGTTGTCTTCTTAATGCCTTCAATTCTTTTAGAGCTCGACATTCCCTAGCAAAGTGACCTTTCTTCTTGCGCTAAAGCACTCCATCTTGCTTTTGTCGAATCCACTCTCCTTTGACCATCATACCTAACATGTCTTCCAGTCCTCCTCGAAACTTCCTTGCTTGGAGAGTCAAGATTGCCATTTGCCATTGAAGATTAATTTCATCAAGATCATCGTGATCAATTTGATCTAGATCTTGATTCAAAACATCAACACTAGTAGTTAAATCGATGTAAAAGCACAAATTGCACCATCACCGACATTATCACTAACAAAGGTATTGTTTGCAATAGCCGTGGTTATACCATAAGCAAGCAGTGATACATCTTGTGGGCTTTTGTGATTAGTGGATACAAAAGCAATGTTTTGATTAGAAGAAGATGAGTGAGAAAAGTTATTCTCGACTCATAAACCTTCAAGTTATTGAAGAGATTGTCTAGAGTCATTGTAGCAAAGTCCGCCTTATTTCTCCACACAATTGTATGAATAGCCCAATCGATGATAAACTCCTAATGAACTTCAAATTAATATCTTCTTGAAGGAACTTGTAACCCACCGACTTCAGCTTGACCGATAAGTTTTGAAGTCTATTGTATGTTCCATCAATCTTTTCTCCACTAAGAGCAAGTGAAGGTTTCAAATTGATGCTTGAGCATATTCATCCTTGACTTCTTTGTAGCTTCATTACCAAAGAAACCTTAATTCAAGAGCATCCAATAATTCTTTAGCGATTCATATTGATCAAAGTCCAATGCAAACTCATTAGGTATTCCCATGGAGAGAATATCGTGAGCTTTGATCTCCATTTTCCTTTAGCTTTATCAGTTCACTAATAATAGCAATCTCCTTTCCATCCACACCCTTCAAAGGAAGAGTGTCTCCTTTTCAACAACATCCCGTAGAGCATAATCAATCATACGAATGTATTGCCTCATTCGCATCCTCCGATTTGATACTCACCATGTTTGAGCATGGGCACTTTTGAAGCAGCCACCATGTGAGTTTCACGACATCTTAACTTACTTGAATAAAGATTAACAGACTTCTTCTTGGTTACAGCTTCTAGATCACAAGCTCGATACCACTTGTTGATCCCAATGAGCAAACGATCTAATATAGAAACCGACTTGTAACAAAAGCTTATCAAGTATTACGCGAATTTAATACTTAATCTTAAGAAGAAGAACAATTAACATTCAACACCTCAATATTATTTATTAATACGAATACTCTTACAAGATTAGGGTTTTGCAACCTTGAAGTGTATCGACCTTAGATATAAAACATACGATATCTAACCTAACCTAGGACCTCCTTTTATAGGCTAAGGAGTCCTATACAATATACAATACGTAACCTACAAGATAAATATCTTTTCCATATTTATCTAATACAATAAACTAACCGACTATACAAGACTAGCAAGGGTTACAATATATTATCCGTGGTTACACAATACTACTAGCCGCGGTTGTCTTCATCCGTGGTTACACTCTTCATCCGTGGTTATATCAAACCCGTCCGTGGTTCCAAAGATTTAGAGTAATTCTTGATGCAAGGAACCTAAAACCCAACAAAGCATAATGTTTACTTTAGGGATGACATTTGAAACCAACGGGTAGAACTTTCACACTCGAAATGGTAGAATGAGTGATGAACCAATATTACCAATAGATGACTTCTATGAGTGTGATTAGGATTTTACCTCTAACCCAAAGGAACCAAAATCAAAACGGTTTCCAAAATCTTCTTCTTCTTATTGGCGGGTTATCGAAATATGTCTTTGGATCATCGACTCGGGTTACTCCAAGCACATGACCGAAATCAAGTCTGCCGATCAATTTAGTCCGAAATTCATGGGAACCATACGTTTTGGAAATGATCATGTAGCAGCTATCATGGGTTATGGAGATCTACCTTTTGGAAATTATTTGATCACTCGGGTTTACTATGTCCAAGGGTTGGGACTCAATTTGTTTTCGAGTCAGGCGCTTCTATGATGCGATTTAGAGGTTTCATTTAGAAAAATGCATGCTTCGTTAGAAACTTGAATGGCACTAATCTCTTAACTGGGAATCGTGATACAAACTTGTATTCTATCGACATCAACCAAATGGCCTCTTCATCTCCAATATGTCTTATGACACGAGCATCCGGAACTCGGTCCCGGTTGTGGCATCGACAATTATCCCATCTCAATTTCGACACGATCAACAAGCTTGCCAAAGACAACATCGTCAATGGACTTCCAAAGTTCAAATACACCAAGGATCACTTATGTCCATTATGCGAACAAGGAAAAAGCAAAAGAGCATCATATAAACCCAAACCCGTACCTAGTTCGGAAGCAAAGTTGCATATGTTTCACATGGACTTATGTGGCCCATTGAGAGTTGAAAGCATTAATGGGAAAAAGTATATTCTTGTCAATGTTGATGATTATTCAAGATATACATGGGTTAAGTTTCTGAGGTCAAAAGACGAAGCACCAGACATCATCATCACCTTTCTGAAGTGTATTCACGTACTTCTTCAAGCTCCAGTTAGGGTAGTAAGAACAGACAACGACATATAATTTACTAATCGTGAGTTAAGAGCTTATTTTGAAGATGTTGGAATTACTCATCAAACATCGCTTGTTAGAACTCCACAAAAAATGGGGTAGTTGAAAGAAGAAATAGAACTCTTGTGGGCCGCTCGCACAATGCTAATCTATTCTAGTGCACCGTTATTTCTATGGGTCGATCTTTGTTGCGCTTGTTTCACTCGTAACCGATCCCTAATCCATCCAAGATACAATAAAACCCCATATGAGCTAGTGAACAACGAAAACCGATATCTCTTACTTTCACGTGTTTGGCGCTTTGTGCTATCCAACGAATGACGAGAAGATCTAGGAAAACCGAAAGCTAAAGGTGATATTGGAATCTTCATTGGATACTCGAGATAACTCGAGGGCATTTAGGTGTATAACGGAAGAACTAGGAGGATCATGGAGACAATGAATGTGAATTTTGATGAACTTTCACATATGGCTTCGAGAGACTCGCCTAGAACCCGCTTCTAATCAAAATAGATTAGAACCCGCACCAAACCCGGACTTCGGACACATCGATTCAGGACTCATACAACAAAGAGCTCAATCAACTTTTGTTGACAATCCTAATGAACAAGAATGGGAGAATTTCTTCGAGTTAATGTTCGATGAATACTATGGTGGAACTTGACAAATGCATCAAACCACCATTCCACCGCACCCGCTCAAAATCATCCTCCACCACCAATGAAGATGCATCTACCACGGTCGAAACCAATGCACCAACTCCATCAACGCCATCTACATCTACTCTACAAACTTATTGCACCCATCGTTCTACCAAAACCAAAACATTGATTTCAGCAAAACCAAAACCGAACGATGCAACGTTAGATGAAGACTTATTTGAAAACCCGTTTGCTACGGAATCACCGAATCATCTTCAAGCTTACGAGAACCATCTAACTCGCACACGTATAACCAACGGTATCCTTCTACTCAAGTGGACAAAAGACCATCCAATTGAACAAGTTATTGGTGAACCTTCACGGCCAATTAAGACGAGACGCTAACTTGCCACCGATTGCGACTTGTGCATTTACCTTTGCTCAATTAGCAATATAGAACCAAAAACATTCGGGAGGCAATGGCGAACCCGCATGGATAGAAGCAATGCAGAGGAACTTCTCCAATACCGTCTTCATGACTCTTGGGAATTGGTTCCAAGACCAATTGACATTCGTGTCATTGATCTCAAATGGTTATGGAAGAACAAAAGGGATGAAGAGATGACCGTCATTCGCAACAAAGCTCGTCTCGTGGCCAAAGGATACAGACAAGAGGAAGGATAGACTTTGAAGAGTCATTCGCACGGTAGCTAGACTAAAGCGGTCAAGATATTCTTAGCCTATGCACTCACAAAAACATCACGGTTTATCGATGGACATTAAGACCGTTCTTGAATGGAACTCGAAATAAGAAGTGTACGTGAGTCGCCGAAGGCTTCATAGACATGGAACATCCGGACTAAGTCTACAAACTCAAAAAGGCAATCTATGGTTTAAAACAAGCTCCGAGAGCGTGGTATGACGAACTGTCTTCTTTCCTTATCCTAAAATTTTCACCAAAGGAACAGTTGATCCTACCTTGTTTACACGAAAATGCAAAATTTACATTTTGATTGTTCGATTTATGTGGACGACATCATTTTTGGGTCCACTAATCCGAATCTTTCAAAACATTTTGAAAATCTCATGAAAAGCAAATTTGAAATGTCCATGATGGGGAACTAAAATTCTTTCTTGGTTTACAAATACATCAATCCCTCGTGGAATTTTTATTAATCAATCTAAATATACAACCGAGATTTTGAAAATCATGGTATGGATAATTGTGACTCGGTCGGAACACCAATGGTAACTTCACTAAAAATTGGAGCCGATTTGTTTGGGAAACCTATTGATCCGAAGAAATATCGAGCATGATTGGTTCTCTCATGTATCTTCCGCTAGTCGACCGATATTCATTTTGTTGTTTGCTTATTAGCACGGTTTCGAGCAAAGCCTCACCGAACGCACCTCAAAGAGGTTAAACGGATCTTCGGTACCTAAAGACATCCATTCACATGGGACTTTGGTATCCGAAGGAATCCAGATTTGATCTAATTGCCTTTTCATATTCGGACCACGCAGTGATCAAGTTACAACAAAAGTACATCGAGGCGCACAATTTTGGGTGAAAAGTTAGTAGTCGACCTTCAAAGAAACAAGATTGCACTATACTTTCAACCGTCAAGTCGAGTATGTGTCTCTATCTGCGTGTTGTGCTCAAGTTCTATGGATGAGAACACAACTCACGATTATGGCTTTACTTTCGATAAAATACCTATGTATTGTGACTCAAAAAGTGCCATAGCCATATCATGCAATCTGCTCATCACTCAAAGACTAAGCATATCCGTGTCCATTACCACTTCATCAAAGAGCACGTAGAAAATGGTACCGTTGAATTATTCTTCGTGAAGATAGATTACCAACTCGCGATCTATTTACTAAAGCCCTTTCAAAACAACGGTTTGACTATTTAGTTCGACGAATTGAATGCGAATCCTAACCCCGAGGAGTTAGAACATCTTCTCGAATCTTTTGAAAATGATTTTCCAAAAGCGTCATCAGAAATATTTTTGAAAAACAAAATACAAAATTTGAAAAACCAACAAAAGCAAAATATAAAAATATAAAATTTTCAAAAATACAAAACAATATAAAATCTAAAATTCAAAATATTCTTCTCACGACATGTCTCTCGTATAATCGATATTTTGTATGTTTCTAGAAAGGTCATTCAACAATGACAAGGACATGTAAATGCTTGAGCGAGAGTTCTTTAATTGTTTTCTAAAACATGTTGTTTCTCAAAATTTCTTCATAAAATGGCTTTCGTATACTTGATGCGAAACCGGACTAAAATGATGACTTTGATTATTTCAAATCAAAACTCATAATTTTAAAGATAAAATCAAGTGTACACTTGATTGCACTACATTTTAAACGGTGAGAATCATCATCATCTTGAGCACCTTTTCAAGATTGTTCAAAAGATTTTCAAAATCTTTCAAATATTTTGTGCTCAAGATAACTCCTCTAAAACCCTTTAATTGATTATGCTTTATTAAAGGGGAGTATAAAACAAATTGTTCCAAATTCATGCTTAAATCAAATCCGTTTGTCTCCCAAAAGATTCTAAAAATGTTGTTTAATCCGATGATATCAAAAATATCATGAATATGCTATTTTTGAGGGGAGAAGACGTGATTAAAATGTGATCAAAAGTTTAATGATCGTTGTTTGAATCTCAAAAGAGCTCGACTCGATTGAAACCATTGAATTGACAAGGAATAATGTACTATCTCGAGAAACTTTCTATGGACTTGACCTTCTTTTCAAGACGGGTAACAATTTCAAGCTAGTTCTCTAGTGATGTCACCGTGTCTTTAATTGGTCTAGTTCATTTAAAGTCGATCAATTCAAAAGTGCGAACTCTACCTCTATGTGCGATTTAAGTTAAAACTTATAAGCACATGTAAAGGGGAGTGTTTCGAAAATATAAAACTCTCAAGGTGTTTCAAACATGTTTTAAAATCATAAACACTTTGAGATATTTTCAAGAAAAATTGTTTTATGGCAACAATAGGATAGTCATGGAGTTATAAGGTGACTAAGGATAGGAAATCCGTCCTATGATCCGCCAGAGTCGAAGGGATCTACCCAAGGACATCACAAATAGTTAATATTAGAAGTCCTTAGGTATGATTGAAAAAAGGGAGTAATGTGAGAAAGGAGAAAGAAGGGTTGAAGAATTAAAAGAAATGTAATGAAAAGGGTGAAAAGAAATAGCCTCCATATTCAACCTTAGGGCGAAACCGGGTTCAATTCATATCTTGGTTGTCACTAAGATGACACCGGTATTGAAGACAAAGACGTCATGGACCCGATGACGCACTACACTAAACCTTCTAGCTACTCAATTCCTCTTAAAAGGATTTGTTTCATTCTCACCGGGAACCCTACATAATCCATCGACTTTCTCTTAGAGATAGTTGGTATTGAAGAAGGAGACCCTCTCCCTAGTCTCCACTCGGAAAACCAAAATGCACTTATCGAGTCTAGAGCCACGAGATTCATCAAAAGATCTCATAGGAACACTTGACATGACATCGCTTGATGTTCATCAATAAGGACACAAGTGATATATTCTAGAGTCCCACGCAGTCTTAGCAATCTGCCGAACATTTATGAGAAGTTTCATACATGATCTTGATGATTGAATGGAAACTCCCGCCGTGGTCAACATCAAGCAGCCCACGACGGCAGTCACTGTAACTCCCGTGGATTACGCTTAGTGTGTCTCAAGCGGTCTGATCGTGAGGTGATGCTTGATTGTACCTCGACTCTCATCCGAACTGTAGATGTACTTGGTATATCGCGTTATCTCACTTGTGGGACTCCGGTTCGAACGGCCTCTGTGAGAATTAGAGACGTGTTTTCACAATATGTTGTTAACACACTCGAAATTCAAACTTGTAAGTGTCGGAATCCGCTTATTACTAACTTGTTTTTATGTTTTCTTCTTATGGAAGCTCCAGAGCGAATTGATCGTGCAGATTTTCCACATGCTCATACCAACAACACATGAAAAGTTCTCATCAAAATCAAAGGCAACAAAAGTCAAAGATGATTCTTCGTCAATGTCAAAGAATCTACAAAGTCTAAAGACTCGAAAACTACATCATTGGTAACTAAAAGACAAATAGAAGTGTGAGCATGATGGAGAAAGGTGTGGAGACACCTAACCAACGAAGTTGACAATGGCAGACAACCACATTAACTGATCACAAAGCATGAAGGAACAAAGAATTAAGACTATTCTATATCTACACACAAAGTTCTAGCTCGAGAAAAGTAAAGACCTAATCAAGTGGAGCATCTTTTGAATGACCACCCCTTAGGGGGAGATTGTTAGCCTTAATTGTTTTATTAGAAGTGATGGTCATTCACGTTTAGGAACTTTGTAATGTGTGTTAGATATCGTGCTAGAATAGTCAACGGGCTCGTGGATTGGACTAAGCTAAATGGGTATTAGTTTAGTTAAGCTTGCATTATATCCAATCCAACCCATGTCCAAGCCCAAACGAGCCCATGGAAAGCCTTTTAGGGCATCAAGTCCCTTGGACTATATAAACCCCTCAAAGTCTCATTTGAGGGGTGTGCTTGAGTGTGTGTGTGTGTGTTTTCTTTCAAGTAATACAACTTTATTGTTTCTTCTTTTCTCTACACATATACACGGTTTCATAACATCAAGTCACCAATCTTTCTCATCTTTATTTCTTTCATATTCACGCATAGTTTGTGTTTGGGTTTCACGTTTTATACGCGTAACAGTGGTAACGTGGTATTTCGTGATAAGGTTGATATTTGTAAGGTCCTACAGCCAAAGTCTAGCAAAGTCCAATCTAATGAAAAAGTTTTTGAAACAATTTTTGGGTTATCAAGCCCAAACTAGCCATGTGGCTAAGTTATGGTTAAGCAACTTGAGACAACAATAAGGCCATACCAAATGGTTATTTTTAAGTCAAAATACCTTGAGACATTAGCCTTGGCTTAACCTTGACTTTGTTTTGGCCTCAAAGAATCAAAATACACTAGGGTTTCTTAGCCATGGTTGTTTTCCGGTATACAACAGGTCCGGTTAGTTTTTGTAGCTTTTAGGCTTTGTCGTTCACTTACTGCTTATGTGCTCCTGAGTTTTTGTAGAAAAAGTCATTTTGAGCAACTTTCGTGTTTTACACTTTTGCTGATTAGGACCAGAAAAGAGTCAAAACCTTGTTTTAAAATCGTTTCAGCAAGCTTTCTTGTTCCAACACTATATTTACCTCTAGTAACACTTAAGTAGGCATAACTTTTTAACCACAAGTCCTTTTGAAGTGATTAAATAGACCAAGTTTTAGTTTTTACTTCCTCTAACAGCTTCTCAAGCTTAATCAAGTCCAAAGTTTACTTATATCAATAGTCTAATTACAAGTAATTACTTATATTTCATTGCAGAAAGTTTGGCTGCACATTCAGTCCTGCCAAAACGACTATAAGTTGAGCTCTACAACTTGTTTTGACACGCGGCTTTCGCCAAACTTCAAGTTTAGGTCCTGGGTACATTTCATAAAACTAAGTCGACTTCCAGAAATGACCAGAACCATGGGCTTTTCCCAAATGAAATCTGGTGTGCACATTTTGACATGTTTTGCCATTTTGGCTCTCATTTACTCATCGGGATGAGTTATTAGGTGCGCCACCCGGCGAAACGACCGTAAGACATAGTTCTACAAGCCTATCTTATTGATTTAACCTCAAAGTTTACTGAGATGATCAGTTTAATCAATCTTTGGGACTGTTGCAGAATTCAGGTTCATAAAACCTACCTAAGGCTTATTCTAGCTTCTTTTCATGTTACAAACTTCATGTACAACATCAATCATGCCATATTACATATAATAATTATATAAAATTACATCCAATAAATATAAATTATTACAACCATATTGAATAACATGAAAATTAAACAACTTCTTACAAGACTTAAGTTGAGTAGTTACAACAATCAAACCTAAACCCTTTCTAATCTTCACCCTTGTCTTGAATCTTTTCACCACCTGATTCAAACCTTTATTAACCCAAGAATACTTGATCAAAACCCTGGAAATGTCACCAAGAAAATCCTTTCAAAACAACCCTTTGTCAAACATTCCAAGAAGGACCCAAGAATGATGAGATTAATGAAGTCTAAGATGAAATGAACCAAGTACAAGCTATAGGGACTTATGATCTTCAATCCAAGATCAATATACTTGGTAAATTTTGAAAGAAAATGGTGTTTGGAGCTGTGGTGGGTCGTTCACAATTGTGGAGAAAACAATGAAATGGTGAAATGATGATAGTAGCTAGTTTATGGAGGTGCTAGTAGGAGGTGTCAAATTATAAGACATCATGTCGTATTTTTAAGACACATAGTCTTATGACTATGCACATGAGGTGCCACCTCAAGCATGAGGTGGGGTGGTGCCTTCTTGTTAGCTTGGGAGGTAACTTCAAGGTGAAGAAAAGTTTCTACGGAGTATAGTTTGGTCCCGATAATTACTAATGTTAAGCCCTTAAGTCACGAAACTTAAAATCGGGTAACGTAAAAATATAATACTTACAAAAATGTATAAACTTATCAATATACTCTAACTAGGTATATTAAATGTGTGATAAGTCTCATAGGGTGCGTCTATGTTGTTAAAACCTAATGACGTAGGTTTGAGCACGCGTATTACGTAAAGAGTAAAATATTTACGTAAAACTAACAAGGTGGCAATAGTTCATATAAAATATGACTATTGGTGAAAGTAAAGTATTTTTGAACACATAGGCTTATCGTAGTCTTGTGTTGACCGCGAGGAAAGTTTACACGATTAAACTTTCATAATTATTAAAGTCACAACTTTAAATAATTATTTATAGCCAAAGGTGAACAAAAATGTTCAGAGTGTAATAATTCGAAACAGATTGAATCATTTAACTTGGGAAACTACTGGTTACTACCAGTTACATATTTGCTTTTACGTTACGGTAAAAGTCAAATAGTAAAAAGTCAAAGTCAAAGGGCAAATTAGTCATTTTGCCTTATGAAAATTAACGAGTTGCTATACAATGGGTCAAGTACTTATATTTTTACCCATTACAATATATACAAAGTATATATATATATATATATATATATATATATATATATATATATGCACATTTCCATATTATGTAAACACTAGTTGTTATACATATGCATTTCTATAAGATGTAAACAATATTACTTGTTTAGTGTTTTATATGAAAATGTAAGTAGGTTAGTAAACTATTGGCTCAAACCATTTACGTATTTTATTTGTTTCGTTAAAATGATTTTATGTTTGTTATCGACAAAACATTAGAAGATCGTAAAATATAAATAAACGTTTTTACGGTTTATTTGTATTAACACAAATGTTTATAAATAGCGTTGAATTTTTGGCAATCACCGTTAATCCTCGACCATTTACCCGTGATCATATTTTTGGTACGAGGGTCATCGGCAGTCTGACCGTTTAACATATCCATAATGTCGTTCCAAAAGAAATCTTCGGAACGGTCATTTCCCATATCTCTGTCTTGCGAAATTTCTATCCAAATTTGCGCAAGCAACTTTTCTTCAACCTTGTTCCATTTCCTCCTGTCTGCCTACCTTCTACTTCCACATCATCGTCATCGTCTGCGTCCAAATCCACAGTTTGTTTTGATTTTTTTGCCTTCGTCTTTTTCCCTTTACCTTTGGCCGGTTCACGTGGTTGTGGTACTTTGAATTGTGAACCGGACGGTTGTGATTCAATTTGGGGAAACGTTGGAGATTGATGAAACGTTGGAGGTTGTGACGGGTTAAAAAACTGTGGTGCCTGAAATCGTCCGGGGAAATTTGCGAATCCTTGTTGAAACGCATATTGTTAGTTAAGAAAAATTTCTTGGGAAGACGGGTTAGAATTTTGCGAGGAGGGGGTAGACGGGTTTGAAGAACCCCCGTATTGTGGTGGGTTTGAATTGAGGAGGTTCGTGAAATACCCTCCATCATTCGGGTTTTGAGACATTGTTTTTTTTTTAACTAGAGATATAGAGAGTTTATAAAAGTTGGTTGAATTGTAGTGAGAAAAATGATGGTTTATGGTTTGGTATTTATAGGGGTGTTAAGTTTATTTTAAAAAAAAAGAAAAAAAGAAAAGAAAAAAGTATACGTTAAAAAACGGATACAATTTTGAAAATGAATGTTAACGTTTGGGTTGTAAGTCATTTTACTTCGTTGTGCAGATGGCGAGGTGGTTGATTGCGAGCGACGGCGAGGGAGGGCGGTGTCACGGCTAACCAGACACCGTGTGTTTTAATTGGTTCATTGAATGTATGGTAAATTTAAAATGTATATTGAACTTTTGTATAGTAAAATAAGATGTGGAGTTGTGTGTTGGTAAATACTGAAATATTTAACGAGTGTTAGGGTATTGGATGATTGTCGAAGTGTTGGGGACTATAGAAGCACATACCCTTTTTTTATCCAAACCAAAATTGAACTCAAATCAATCAATTTTCCGCTAATGCAGGCCTATTGGGCAGTCAAACCACTGTCTTCATTCCTCACCCTCCTTCCAACCGTAACTTATTTTAGATTTCAACAATAGACCTAAAAAATCCCCAATTCTCAAAACCCTTTATTTTATTTCATTCAATATGATTATCTCTATCAATAAAAGGCAAAAAAATGAAATGAAACAAGATATCATAAGCAATTTTCCCCATGAATTACTTATAAAAATCCTATCAATGCTCCATCCTTTTGATGCAAGTTCGAACACGCATTTTATCAAAAAGGTGGAAGAATATTTATGCATTTCTTCCAAATCTTTCTTTCGTTATGCGACATCATGCGATACTTAACAAGTTCTACGATTTCGTTGATCGAACGCTCGCTATTCGCGGCGATATCCCCGTTCACAAGTTTTATCTTAACTGTGAAAAGACTAAAATTAACTTTTAAGTTTCATTTTGGGGATCATGAGGTTGTGGTTGATGCTCCTAATCTGGAATATCTTTACGTATACGATAATAATATGACTAATCACTACTCTTTGACGAATTCGTTGTCTCTTGTTGAAGCTGACATTTACCATGATGCTAAAACCATTCCTGAAATCATTCCGTTCCTCTTGTCTGCCAAAACATTGAAACTGACTTGTCATGCATCATGGGTATGTTTTCTTACCCATTTTGAATACATCCTTGCTTATTACATTTTAGGATTGTTAAAGTTGTACAACACACGAAACAATATTGTTTGTCTTGTGTAGGATTTAGACTTAGAAGGCGTTCATGGTTTAAACTTGCCTATGTTCCCCAACTTAGTCAGACTTGTAACTGGATGGGGATTGAACATGCTGCCGGTTTTGTTAAACAATATGCCTAATCTTGAGCATATTACCTTTCTGTATGTAAGTTTATGTGTACCTTGAGCTTCTTTACAAGTTTAATAACAAGAAGAAAAATAGCGATATGTTGATTCTTAAGGCCATATTTGACTCCTCATACTTTCGTTTCAGCTGGATTTCGGGGGTGTTCGGATTTGTGTGTTGAAACTCATTTTCTTATAGTTGCGACCATAGTCACATGGAACGGGGATCGCTCCGGTACGGGATCGCGGATCGGGATCGAGCTTCGATAGGCACCTAAAATTCGGTTCGATGGGGGGTAGGCTCATTTCGGATCGCTTTGGTATGATGTACCAAATAAAGTGGTACGATGTACCCATGTAGCAATTAATATATTATTATTAATTAAAAATCCAAACATTCACAAAATAGTACTCATAATTCATTTTTAAAAAAATGAAAAAAAAAGTGTTATCAAACACCATTCTTACAAGTTTGTGCTATTCACAATAAGTTATTGCAGTGGATTATTGATGATATGAACAAGGCTACTACTGCTACTCATCTATATATAATATATTCTACATAACTATTTAACAGCTCAAAGGATATGGTTTCAAAATAAATCACCATATCAAATCTTCAAATATCTTCCAATTATATATTTTATAATAATTAAAATTGGAAATAAATATTTGAAATATTGACAAATCATAAGGAAATCAAAATTAATGGAACAGAATCGTGAATCGAATGTAACTGGAACGCGAATCGGAAACACCTGGAATATGAATTGCTCTGTCCCGATTCGGATATCAATTAAATTCTGGAACGCCATATTCACCGATCCAAGTCGCGATCCCAATCGATCCGGATCGATTTCGTACCACATTTTGGATCGAACGAATTGGATCGCAATTCGTGGGGTACTGTAGCGAACTATGTGACTATGGTTGCGACCATGTTTTAGTGTTCCGATTTACAGTTTATTCTTCAGATAATATGTTTATTTAGAGGTCAATTAACCAGTTTCATACTAGCTGCAAAAAACCAATCATCTATGCCTAAATGATTGTATCATATTTTACTCATTCATATAATCTATAGTTGGGAGACTTGTACTCCCATTTTACAAAATGTCTCTACTTTTTCTTTTTCATAGTCCTTTTTGGTAAATTTTATCAGATCTGTCAAACATTAGGCTAAACACAATGGATAGGTGAACCGAGTGGGTTGCCTTGGGTTGGTGACAGGTTGTCCCATTGTGGGTCGGTTGAGTTGTTCGGTTGAGTGACAAACTAGTTTGCCCAAGCAACGATTTGAAAACTTACTTTATGCGATTCGGCATTAAAAAAAAAAACTTTTTTTTTTTAAAACAAGCTTGCCACTTTTACAACATTATAAATACCAACCTCAAATACATTTAAAAAAAAAATCTCAGGTCACCACTGTGGCAACTAGGTCATCGTCAGGTCGTCGGAGAGAGAAAGCTGATGTGGCTGGGTTGACCCAGGTTACCACTGTGTCTAGTAGGCTAGACACAGTGTTTGAGGTTGGTATTTATAATGTTATAAAAGTGGTAAGTTTTTATAAAAAAAGTTTTCTTTTTAATGCCGAACCGCACAAAGTAACTCCCAAATCGCTGTTTGGGCAAACTAGTTTGTCACTCAACCGACCCACAATGGGGCAACTGTCACCAACCCAAGGCAACCCACTCGGTTCACCTATCCATTGTGTTTAGCCTTACACATATCTGATTATTACAAATTCAGACACCAAAAGCGTGTCCGTACAATATATATTCTGCAATTTTTCTGATACTAGATATCATACAATCATTCTCAAAACACATATCCGAACACTCACTTTGTTACAAAGTTAATTGTTTGATGTACTGTCCTAGATTTTTATAAAGGCACATTTTCTATTACTTTGGATATCGATAGCAATTTGTTTGACCTCTAGAGTCATCGAGGGGTGTCACTCTTGACAGGCTCACTGCTAATTATTGGTATTTGTTTTTCTTTATCGGTTGGTCGAGCTGTCATTGGCAAGAGCACACGAAGGTTATTATCTTACCGCTAACATGATACCAGTCATGACCAGCTAATTGCTACGACGTTATTTTCCAAAGACGTAAACTGCAGAAAGGGTTCCATGAATATCTTTGTGTTCTTGTTAACACTAAACTTCACAAGTTCCCTCACTTGGATCTCAACATACCTAAAAATGGAGATGTATAATTATCTTACTGTTCATATTGCCACTTCAATTCACAACAATCTATTCTTAATCCGCCAGAAATAAAAACTAATCTACATACAACTTGAATAGTAATAGCTACCCGAAAATATGCGGGTATAACAGTAACTGATTTCTACTCATATACATTTCACCAAACATGTAGTGGGTGTCTCCTACACACAAAAACACTTTATAAAAACAAAAGTCATATCATATCGATCAGAAAAAAATCATTGTCAAATTTAGAATTATTTTTTATTCAGGACATACAGAATTTGTAACTTTGATAATAATTTATTATTTTTTTTATTAAATTTATACAATAACAAAAATAAAATAATCATTGTAAATGCTGTTATAATGAAAAATATTGACAGTAAAAAAAGGTTACTAATTGAATTACCACGTCAAGAAGATATATCTGGTCCGAAATAGTTCCAAACTAGCACTATGTTGTGTTGGAGTTGGGAGGCCTCGGAGCATACTTAAATGAGTAAATCTGCTTCTTGTTGTATATCTTCATCACAAATTAGTCTTACACCACACTCCTTCACCTCAACATCTTCATTATTCTTTTCGAAACAAAATGTAACAAAATTCTTTGCTTCCTTCCATTTCGGTGTATACCGTGTATAGCGCAACCGTATCATATACAAATCTTGGATTCCTTTCAACAAATTCTTAAAATAATTCTCCAAATTAATTGGAAAGTAATCTTTTGTAGTCAGAGAAGCTCCATCAAAGTTCTTTACAGAGTATCCTTTAAATGTTGTGAAAGGCTTTTTGCACTTGAAAACAACACAAGTTCCATATCCCCTAAAGTTATTGAAGCACCAATCTGATGGTAAATCAACATTTACATGGTTTTCTCTACTTCTATATGCAAACCACCCTGGAATGCTATGCCCGTGATATACTATATCTAAATCAGAAAACTGGTGAATAGAGCCGTGGTTAGTTATAGATGAGTCAAGACGAGTCTTCAATATAGACCCCTCGCTATCAACGGTAACATTCTTGAATAGCTTTGGACAATTTCTGAAAGCATTTAACCTATACCTGAATGGGTCTTTAGATGATCCCGACACTTCTCTTAAGGAGGTGCAATGATTTGCATGAATATTATATACGCTAGGTGGAAGTTCGGGTAACACTTGCAGCTCCTTGCAACCATCAACATAAAGCTCTGCAAGATGATAAAGTTGACTCAAACTTGCAGGCAAGATAGTAAAATTGTTCCCATCCAAATGTAGACGTTCTAGACATGATAAGCCTCCAATGCTCTCAGGCACTTGTACTAAATTGCAGTAGCTTAAATTCACATACTTTAACATATGTAAACCTTCCAATGATGACCATACTGATCTTTGGGGATGTTGTTGTTTACTTAGTAAACCAAAAGTCCACCATCTAGGATGAATCCTCCCTTGGCCACCGAATGACAATGATTCAAGGTTTATTAGACAGGATACAAAAGAAGGTAGTTCTGTAATGGCAGTTCTGTCAACATGAAGCTCCATTAAGCTTTTAATCCGACCCAATGCTTCGGGGAGTTGGTCGAATTTTAGGCACCCCGTTAGATTCAAAACTTGAAGAGCATCCATTTCCACTCTACTTGGAAAATTAAAGCCGTTTGCGATCTCTCGATTTAACACAACAAGCCTCTTGAGCATTCCAATGAGGGATGAACGCTAACCAAATTCACACAACCTTCAAGACTTAGCTCTTGAGATTTGTAATCTCGAGAAGTCGAGGTGGTTTTAGGTTACAACAAGACCTTAGCTTCATTGCTTTCAACCTTCTAAAACTCGACATCAAATAAAAAGATAAGTTCGATAAAGTTTGAAAGGAAGGAGAACTTTGTATTTAGTTATCAAAAAGTAAAAATTACGAATGGAAATGAAGAGTATATATACATGTAGACAACAACTAACGCCTTGACAACTACTCTACATATGCTATGAATCGGACTTATTTACATGTACAATACATTCTCACATCATGTAACATAGAAATAAACTTGTATCAAGCATAAGCTTCATCTTGTGTTGGCTTGTTTTGTAGTCGTGAACATTTTGTATCGAATGACTTGTAGATGAGATGTTAGGAGCTTGAGTGGGTATCTTGTGGTAGTCTCTTTATCCCCCACAAGTTGGCATAGAGTAAGGATTACATATGCCCAACTTGGAGAGACAATTGTAATGTAGAGCTCTGCTAAGACCTTTGGTGAAAATATCGCCACTTGAGATTTGGAAGGAACAAATGAAGGTAGAATCTCACCGCTTTTATCTTGTTTCGACAAAGTGGCAATCAATCTCAATGTGCTTTGTCCTAGCATGATGTACTGGATTGGAGGCTAAAGCAATTGTAGATGCATTGTCACACAAAATGGGAACAGAGGTAGGTACTTGTATTTGCAGATCTTTGAGAAGGCAAGTGACCCAACTTATTTCACATGAGTTATCTGCTAAAGCCCTATACTCTGCCTCTGTTGAGGATCTTGACACAACACCTTGTTTCTTAGATTGCCAAGAAATGAGACTAGAGCCTAGGAAAATACCATATCCTGAAACTGACTTTCTTGAGAAAGAACAACTGGCCCAATCACTATCACAGTAGGTGAGTAAGTTAAGGGAGTTGGTGGAGGAGAAGAATAAACCTTGGCCTGGACAAAGTTTAAGATATCTGAGTACTCTGATAAGGGCTTTCATGTGAGGTGTTCTAGGATCTTTAAGGAACTGACTGAGAGAGTGTGCAGCAAAGGAGATGTCTGGTCTTGTAATTGTAAGGTAAATTAATTTACCAACTAAAGTTCTCAGACAAAGATGGGTCACTAATGGGGGTGCCATCAGTGAGATTTAATTTGGTGTTGGGTTCCATGGGTGTAGCATATGGTTTAGAGTCAAGAACATCAACAAGCTTTAGAAGATCCAAAGTATACTTCCTTTGTGTCATGGCTAAACCAGTGGAATTCCTCAGAAACTCAATGCCCAGATAGTAGTGTAGGGGTCCCAAATCCTTGATGCTAAAAGTCTGATGGAGCAACTGTTTGATGTGATCAATGTATGTTTTGTCATCTCCAGTTAGTAGGATGTCATCAACATAAATTAGGATAGAAGTTTGGGAACCATTTTTGTTGATGGTGAACAAGGAAGTGTCTGCAAAACTTTGTTTGAATCCTTGGGTGAGGAGGAAAGTAGTGAGTTTTTCAAACCACTGTTGATTAGCTTGTTTAAGACCATAGAGGGATTTGGTTAGTTTGCAGACAGTGTTAGGTGGAAACTTGTGTGAGTAGCCTTGTGGGACTGACATGTACACTTCTTCATTCAAGTCCCCATGGAGAAAAGCATTATTGATATCCAACTGTTCAATGTGCCAATTAGATGTGACTGCCACAGCTAGAAGGGTTCTCACAGTAACCATCTTGGCCACAGGTGCATAAGTTTCCTTGTAGTCAATACCTTCTTTTTGATGATACCCTTTAGCAACTAGTCTTGCCTTATATCTTTCAACTTTGCCATCTGCATGATACTTGATTCTGTATACCCATTTACTACCAATAGAAGATTTGCCAGGTGGAAGTAAAGTGGGTACCCAAGTTTTGTTTTGTTCAAGTGCCAACATTTCTTTGTCCATGGCTTCAATCCATTTTGGATCTTTGGAAGCTTGGACATAAGAATGTGGTTCAACTGATCTGTCAATGCAATTAATGAAGTGTAATGATTTGGTTTTTAAGTTTGAATAATTAAGGAAGTTGGAGTGGTGATGTTTGATGAGAGATGGTGGAAGTTTATAATGATAGTCAGAAAGTTTGACTGGTTTGGTTTTGGTTCTTGTAGAAGTTCTGTGTGATGGAGGTGGTGGGATTGATAGTGGTGGTTCAGTAGAGGGTGGTGGTTCAGGTGGTACTGAGTCAAGATGTATTGGGGATGGTGGTTCAGTGTGTGTTGAGGGTGTTGGTTCAGTGTGTGTTGAGGGTGTTGGTTCAGTGTATGTTGGTGATATTGGTTCAATATGTGTTGAGGGTGTTGGTTCAGTGTGTGTTGGTGATATTGGTTCAGTATGTGTTGAGGGTGTTGATTCACTGTGTATAGGTGATGATGTAGTTGGTATTGTAGGGATATGGTGAGGTGTGATGACTGGTTGATTGATAGTGAATGGTGAAGGTTGGGTGGTGGTGTTTGGAGATGGTGCAGGGGAAGTTAAGTTGTGAAATGGATAAGAGTTTTCATCAAATGTTACATGTCTGCTGGTAATAACTTTGGTGGTAGAGGGATCATAAAGCAAGTAACCTTTTTGATTTTGAGGATAGCCCAATAAGATAGTAGGAATTGATCTTGGATGAAATTTGTCGGTGTGTGGTGATGAGCATAGGCTCGCAACCAATGGTTACGAGATGATCAAGTGGGGTGGTGTGTTGTAAAGGAGTTCATAGGGCTTTTGTTTTGTAGAATGGGTGAGGGAGTCTGTCTTTGAGATAGGTTGCGGTGAGAATCTGATAACCCATAGATGTTTTGGGAAATTGGCCTAAAATTGAAGAGCTCTAGCAACCTCCAAGAGATGTTTGTGTTTCCTTTCAACTCTGGAGTTTTGTTGTGGTGTGTATGGGCAAGAGGTTTGGTGAATGATACCATTATCATTGAAAAATTCAGTGAGAGTTGAATTAACAAATTCTGTGCCATTGTCACTTCTGAGAGTTTGAATTGAAGTGTGAAATTGTGTTTTGACATAAGCATGAAAGTGTTTTATAGTTGAGATAACATGATGTTTGGTTGGAATTAAATATGTCCATGTGGCTCTTGAAAAGTCATCAACAATTGTGAGAAACAGTTTGCATTTATTCATTGTACAATGGTGATAAGGACCCCATACATCAACATGAATGAGTTTGAACATTGAATCAGCATGTGATGAACTAGAATTAAAAGGTAAAGCATGGTGTTTTGATAATGGACAAATTGTACAATTGTGATCTGAGGTTGTTTTACTGAAAGACAATTGTTTGATGGTCTTGAGAACTTGAGAAGATGGGTGTCCCAATCTAGCATGCCAAAGTGAAAAATTGTTTGTATGTACAGAGGAAAATGCTTTTGATACAGGTTGAGTAGTGGTATTCACAAGTGTAGAAGAAGGTAGAACATAGAGATCACCACTGAGTAGTCCATGAGTTTGAGATCCATCATGGCCCTGGAAAACACAAGTGTTGTAAGTAAATGTGATTGATTTGAGGTGTGTTGAAGTATCTTCTTGGATCGAGATGAGGTTGTTTGTGAAGGTGGGTATGTAAAAGACATTGTGCAAGATGATGTTTGGTTGTAAGGTGGTGAGCCAATCTTTGTGACTTGAAATTTGTTTGACCATTGGGTAAGTGAACAATAATAGGTGTTATGCAAGTGATTATGTTGTGCATGAGTGTGAGTGAAATGCATATGTGATCAGTTGCCCCACTATCTATTATCCAAATTTCCTTAGAACCAGAAATGTAATGAGAAATGATTCTTGTGGGTTTACCTGCCATGAAGTTGTGAGATCCGAAGTAGAGGTCTCTGCATTATTCATCATCAACAACACCGATTGAGTTGATTCATGAATCGATCCATCCTTGCGATCCTTTGAGTACTCTGGTGGCAGGTTCATGAGGTTTTGAGTGTCAACTGAGTGAGCCTCAACTGGAGTGTTTTCATTTGTCATTGCCATGTTTATTGTCCTTGGCTTGTATTGTGACTGGTTTGGTTGTCTCCTTTGTGGTGGTTGATACTTATTGTGTAGGGGATGGCCAATTGGATAACCCACAAGTTTGTAACATTCTTCTTTGGTATGACCCTCTTTTCCACAATTTCCACAGATAACTCCATTTTTGAAAGTGCTTTTCCTTGTTTGTGGTTGGGTATGAGATTGTGAGTTCTGATTTCTGGTGTTTCTTGTTGGATCATAATTGTTGCCTTTGTAAGTGTTCAGGGCAAAAGAGACTGTGTAGTGGTCATTTTGGGGCTTCTCTTGCTTTTCTTCTGTCTAAGCATACTATAAGCTTTGGCCACTAAGGGTAAGGGTTGTAGTAATAGGATTTGACCTCGATATTAGTGTAACTCTCATCTAATCCCATTAAAAACTGAATGAGTCTCTTTCTTTGATCCCTTTCTCCATTTGTTTTACCATTTTCACAAACACACTTGCATGTAAAGTTGTAGGGAGCCTCTAATGCATCTAATTCATCCCATAGACCTTTGAGTTTATGATAGTACACCTCTACAGAACAGTTTTGTTGCTTTAGATGAACAATATCATTGGTTAACTGGTAAATCCTGTGTCCATCTAACTGTGAGTAGTGATCATGTAACTGATGCCAAAGTGAATGTGCAGAGTGTACAAAATTCAGATTATTTCCTATTTGATCAGACACTGTATTAAGTATCCATGATATGACCATGTCATTAGCTCTTTCCCAAAAAGATCTTAGTGATGATGATGATTCAGGTTCCTCAAAGTCTCCATTAACCAATTTAAGTTTATTTCTAGCACTTAATGCAATCATCATAGATCTTTTCTGTGACAACTCGTACTTTCAGGTCATTAACAAACTTTGAAAATTTTACTATTCATCTCGGGAATTTACTATTCACCGATTACTATTCAAAATTTTACTATTCACCATTTTCGAAGTCGAAGTAATATTCTGAGAACGTATTTCAAAATTTACTATTCACGAAACACTATTCATTTTCGGAGAAAATCACTATTCAAGTTTCACTATTTCATCAATTATCGTAAACTAGGTTTACTAGTATCAAATTCGCGTAACTTTAATGGTTTAGCTGCGAATTCATGAACAATCATCAAGGACATTTCATATAGACTAGGTTTAGTCTACATATCATTAGCATCATTATCATCATATTAGTTCATGCATGGTTTTGCATTTTACATTAAACGATAATTTCTTATTAAATAAACGCTATCGCGTAATTAATTATTTTGAACATTTGATCCGACACTTCAAAAATTATTCGATATATTTTATACTCATATTAAGATTATAAAAATAATATTATTAGTTTACTAGGTGTTTTAAATTTATTTTGTATATAAATTGTTATATATATATATATATTTACGACGGTTGTCGTAAATTCAACTCGATAATTATTTATTCACTCAATTCTTGTAAGAAACATATTTTTATAATTTTTATGACTTCGATATATTTTATTTAGTTCCGATAAAATCGATTTCTAGCTAACGCTATACATAATAACTAAATACATAAGCCTAATTACCAAAATATCTAAACTTATATACATTTAATAATCAAAAAAAAAAAAACATAAAAGTCATCTTTTCTCTTCATTGCCGACCACTCCTTGAGTCATCCATCTTTTATATAAAAAATTACACCTAAGTAACACATACACATGTATAGACTTAGATATTTACATACACCAATTATTGTCATTTAACTAAAACACATACTACATACTTACTCAAGGTGAAAAAGAAAAAGCATCCTCTCCATTCCATCTTGATATTCAGCCAAGGAAGAAACATAGGAGAAATCCAAGAATTTTGCAAGATCAAGCAATATTATACACTCTAGTATACTCTCTTTAAGGGTTTTGAAATAAAAACACTAGAGTATTTAGGAAACCTTGCTCTATACACCTCATCACTATACTAGTAAGCATTTGATGATCATTTTTAATCTTCCATACTCATACTTTGGTCATTTATATCATGCTTGAAGAAAACATGCAAGTTTTATGATTATCTATACCACTTTATTTGTTTTTAAGTACTTGTAATGAATATATATCATCCTATAAGTATCCCTTAAAACATATCACTCTTGGTGATGTCTAGGAAACCATGACACCCTAAGAAGGTGTATGGTAGGATTAGAATAGCTTCGGAGTTGTTTTGAATGGGTTAGAATAGGTTTGGCGCGAGAAAAACTCATTTCGACAAGTTTTCTAAAGGGTCTGTCCTTATTTTTGAAATCTGGAATTTTCGACAGTAGATAAAAATTTTGGCCTAGATATTTAGAAAATACACTTTAAAAGCAACGTGGCGGCTTGAACGGGTTAAAGCGGAGTTATAACGAAGAAGTTATGCTATTTTCAAGTTTGACGACGAAAATAATTGTTTGAGAAAATTCAGCATGTAATCTCGACTTTTACGAGTCAAAAATGAGTCTTAAGCGTTATAAAATGTCGACTTATCAAAATATATTAGTATATATTATTACGATTAGAGGACATATAAAACGTAAAAAGCGGACTTGTAACGATTAAATTACACGCGATTTAACAAAGTTGCCGTAACTTTATTATATAAGAAAAATTAAAATATTTCTAATAGACACATACTACGACAGCGAGGACCATGTTGAGGTCGTTTTAACAATGACGGAGTACTTTTATAAAATGATGTCTTCTAGTAAAAGTAAGTTCGCCAAGCATATTTTCCAAAATGTCCGACCGTTTGTCAAGTGGAGTTGTAACGAATAAAATACGGTCACTTAAACTTTGCCGAAAAACCACCCTTAAACGATATTTTGGACAAAAGTACCATACTTAACCTATATTTTTCTCTATGATCGAGACCTCTAGGATGGAAACTTAAATGCTAAAACTTTGAAATAATTATACAAGCTTTCCAAAACCGTTGAGTTCGTTTCCTAACACTCGACGTGCACCATTTTACGACTAGCTTTTCATGGGTACTTAGTCACTTTCATGAAAATTTTCAATGACATTACTTTACGACGAAAAGTTATAATTTCATAATAAATCACTAAATGATTATCGTAGGATATCATTTCAACGTAAATACATGTAAAGTAATTTAAAAATGGTCAAGACGTTATACGATTATTTTTCGACGATAAGTATTATTTTCAAAAATTCACAAGTGGTATAGATATCGTACGAATTGCATGCATGACATTACATCATGACTTATTATATATCATATCATCCATAATAGGTCGCAGTTAGAGATTGCGCTACATTTCGGTGTACTCACTTTTGCCATCGCATCATTGTCCAAGTGAGTCATAGCCCCACTTTTCTTGTTTTAATACTTTTATTAAACTCTTTGGGAGATACATGCTCGACAACTTTTATGGCAAACATGATTATTTGCAAACTATATGTTTATCTGAATGAATGTTAGTCATACAAAATATGATGTCGCCATACTTAGAATTTCTATATCATGAATCATTGAGCTAACTGACTTGGTATGATCACGATCTAACGGACTTGGATAATGTTGAACTAATGGACTTGGTATAGTCATGTACTAACGGACTTGGTACAATCATGGTCTAATGGTCTTGGTATAATATTGAACTAATGGTCTTGGTACAATCCTGAACTAATGGTCATGGAACAATTTGAAACCGTACGAATTATGTGTTATATTAAGTAACTATGGATACATTAAGTTATGCACTATTTTGTGAATTCATTTGACATCATGCGCTTGAACATAAACTATACACATTTCGTGAGTGGGTTGTGAACACACAGTTGCAAGTTTTGTATGGGCGGAACTTGGGCGGGTGGATTTACAAGGCCTTTGCTGCATAAACGATTTTGAAAGGCTTTACATTTCAACTCAAACTCTATGAACTCACTCAACCATTGTGTTGACACTTTTTAGCATGTTTTATCTCAGGTATCTTGGGCATACACTTCATGGCATGCATATGGGCATATCATAGAGTCGTGGTGACGACGCGTCTAACAGGGATTTTATGCACTTTAAAACATCGTTTGGATGGTATCAAATTTATTTCCGTACATAGTAACTTTCATTTGGGACCTATACTTTGTAAACTCTTATTGTTTTAATAAATCAAACGATGTGTTTTCCAAACGACACTTTAGGTCGTTCAATATAATTGTGATTGTGATGCTATGACGATCAATCCCGAGAATTCAATCCACGCAAAAGGTAATTTGGGGTGTGACATTTTCCAAGTATCTTGTAATTATCTCGACCGTTAACTTCTTAGAGATCAGTATCATACCTGGATGATCATGTGGGTAGAAATAGAGAGGATGATTCACTGAGTTGATATCCTCCATTGTATCAGCAGGTGGTGTGCTTGAAGAAGAAGGATTTGAATTACTGCTTACAGCCATTTGTACTTAGAACTTGGTTTTGAATCAGTTGATGATGATTGTAACAGTTCTTGATGGATTTGGTCAGTTTTGATTGTGAAAGTTGATGATTGTTATGTTTTGATGTGATAGATGTGTTCTCCTTGTTGTTGTGATCAGAAATCTGTATGATTTGATCAAGATTGATGGTGAAAAGTGGTGGTTGTAGTTTGTTACGGTGGCCGGAGTTAGTTATGGTGGTTTGTTACGGTGGCCGGAGTTAGTTATGGTGGTTTGTTATGGCGGAATGTGGTGGTTGTAATGGTGGAGCACGATATTGCTCTGATACCATGATAAAGTTTGAAAGGGAAGGAGAACTTTGTATTTAGTTATCAAAAAAGTAAAAATTACAGAATGGAAATGAAGAGTATATATACATGTAGACAACAACTAACTGCCTTGACAACTACTCTACATATGCTATGAATCTGGACTTATTTACATGTACAATACATTCTCACATCATGTAACATAGAACTAAACTTGTATCAAGCATAAGCTTCATCTTGTGTTGGCTTGTTTTGTAGCTGTGAACATTTTGTACTGAATGACTTGTAGATGAGATGTTAGGAGCTTGAGTGGGTACTGTGGTAGTCTCTTTAAGTTCTTATATCATAAGGTGTTAAACACAAACACATGTATGAACAAGTAAATACCTTTGGTGTTGTCCAAAGTTGTTTTATTTGGCTGTAAGAGAGGTCGATGGCCACGATGTTTTGTGGATAGAAATCTGAAGGTAAGTACTTGAAAGGGTATGCATGCCAACAAAACAACCTTAGCTCATTGGACAAAAAATCCAAACTTCATGTCAATTTCACTGCAAATGGCTGCCAAAGTTCTTTGAATTGCGGAAAATAAATTTTTAGGATCCGCAAGTTTTTCATATGCGTAAAAGATTTTCCATCTATGGGAAAATTTTGGTCATTATTCTTTAGCAAAAGGACAAGAACTTCAACTTCTTCTGTTACCTAGATACAAATAATAAATCATTAACTGCAACTTCTTATATAGAAAGATTAAAAACCAACCGCCTATTCTTATTAGGATCAGTAACACCTTGTTTTTATTCGATTGCATCGTAAAAGTCGATGAAATCCACAATCTGCTCCGATTCCGTGCAAGTCAAACTCTTCACGTGTAATTTCCTTGCCATACTTTGAATCAATTCATGCATTTGAAGAGACGTATCATGTGCGACATCGCTATTAGGAACTTATCATCTAGAACTTCAATAATAGCATTTGCGAACAATGATCATTTGCCTAGTACACTTGAAAGAAAATCTTTATTTTCCCAATGAAGACACATGCAATGTCAAGAAACATTCTTTTCTCGATCGGATGCCAACGCATCAAAACTTGGTCGAAGTTTTGTAGTATCTCGAATTAGGATATGTTTGAGTCTATCCAACTCGCTTTTCCAAACATACACGACTTAGCATACAATAGTCGACCAAAACTTTGAGAGCCAAAGGGTGACCATGCAAATATTTCACAATCTGGAAGCAAATTCTTCAAAATCTTCCGCAGGATGCCTTTTCCCAAATGCATATAAACTAAAGAGCTCAAGAGCTTCACATTCATCTAAAGTCTCCATATCATAAATTTCATCCACTTTATGGGACCTTAGCAATTGTTTGTCTTTACCAAAGAAAATAATAAGACTTCGGGGAAAAACCAATCGGTGAACTCTTAGTGCTTCTAACCGCCCACATTATTCACATCATCCAAAACAAGCAGGATAGGCTTACATGCCATCCTTTCCTTTATTACCATAGAACCTTCACCAACACTTGATATCTTCAGATCTTCCATTTTCAGAATCTTACCAATCATTTGCATTTGGACTTGAGTTAGGCCTTGTCGTTTTCGATTTCTTGGACATCGTCACAAAAGCAACTTCCTTCATAATGTAAATACATCAAGTTATAAATAGCTTTGGCAAGGGTAGTCTTTCCTATCCCGCTTATACCACATATTCCAATCATGTTAACCTTATTTGACCCAACGAAGCGTGACAAGCCTAATCATCGAAATGGAAATCTATGCCAACCAGTTTTCACCAACATGCAAGGGCCCACCACATAATTTTATGAGTATGTCTTTGGAGATGCAATCGATGAACTTGTACTCATACACCATTAACCATAAAAGAAAAAAAAAAAAAAACAAATAAATAAAATAAAAAAAAAACCTACAGTGTTATCTTTAGTAATAAAGATGTTTGTGAGTAAACAACCAACATAAGAATAACCACACGAAACAAGAAAATTACCCATTTGTCATGTCCTGGAGATCAAATCCAGATAGATCAGCTGCCATGGATAAAGCTTCGTTCCATTTACCGACCTCTGCACTATTTAAATCTTCGTGGTTACAGAATGCTTCTGCATAACTCCTTTTTTGCTTCCTCACCACATGAGGCTTGGCATCATAAAAGATAATCTGAACCTCATGTTTTCGATTCTCAATATTCTTGCACTCAAGTATTTTCACAAGTTCCCTCAGACACCATGATGAAGAAGCATATTTTTTGGAGAAGATAACAATCAAAAACCTCGATTCTTCTATGGCTTTGTAGAGATGAGGAGATATCTCTTCTCCTTTAGGCAATTCGTTGTCATCTCTAAAAGCATGGATTCCTTTTTGTTTGAAGTCGTTGAATAGATGATCCATGAAACTTTACGGATATCTTCACCTCTAAAACTTACAAAACATCATATTTCCATCGATGATGAATGGAAGAAGCAGCCATGATCAATGATATGTAAGCAGCTGGATTTCCCTATTAAGGATTAGCCCAACGTAACATTTAGACGTAAAACAAATTGAGCATGAAAGGATCATTAAGTGCAGGGCATATGCTGATAACTTCATTTACAGAGTACTCTTTTAATTAAGTATCCATAACTATAATCAAGTGTATCATTATTTTTTTAAACTGTTCAATTAGTTTTAACCTTCCTTTTATCGAATTTTAATTTAAACCATAACTGAACAATATAGTTATTTGGAATTACTAAGCTGACTCATTAAATCATTTTACGATCTTATTACACAATAATCTATACTTTATAAATGATAAACGTATCATTTTCTAGATGAAAGAATGATTAAATATGAAACAAGGAAATAAGCAAAGAGTAGATGATGACTTACTGATTTTCCGATGGATTAAGAAGCAGAGGATATGAATATAATGGAAGCTCAGTTACAATTTTCCAAATGGGTTGACATTAGTTCAACTTTATATCTAACAGTTACACTTCCAATCCTCAAGGTATTAATGAATGCAAGTTCAGCTCTTAAATGTTTTGAAGAGCAAAGTATAAGCACAGCTTCTCAACTCTTATAAATTTTCAATTTATAGAAACTAGACGATACTGCAAAAATTCTGATTGATATAGAACAAATAATTATACTTGTGAAATCACGACTTTGTCTCGACCTTTGACGGCGTGTGTTTTTAAAAGGAAAATGACGCAAATGTCTGCATGTACCGGCGCTATCACTTTCCCACCACGCCTTTTTAATTTGAAACTAGACCAGGTTCACCGATTTTCTTGGACCGACCAAGGCTATACGTCATTAACAACTTATGACACAAGTATGTATTTTGAAAGATATATCATGTATTAGAAGCGATTGTTTTTGAAGAACTTGTATTATTTTTTTGAGCAACTTTATATTTTTAAGAAACTTGTATTTATACACTAGGATACTTTGGTCATTTTACATTTTACTCGCTCATTATCTACCTATACTATAATCGAAGGTGTGAAGGTTTCTATGAGGCCTCAAAAAAATTACACGTGTGCAAGAATAGTGGCTTACTATTTACACAACTTTGCTTCTTTGACTAGCTTTTTTACCCATTCCACTTTTTCTTTCTTTGACTATGTGTACCAGTTTCCTTCCACCTTTATGGCTGTCTCTTCATTTCACTTTTTCTTTCTCCGGTGCCGATAGCCTTTTGGAACATCTGTCCGGCTCCACCTTTCAGCATGTAAGTTGCCTTTAATTTTTTAAGAATTTTCCTTGGTGATTTAAGCATCTATCAATTTTAAATCTTGTATGCAACATTATTTTATTTTTACCAGTGAGCTTTACTTAAAGGAATAATACTTGGTTCATGATGACTATTTTAATGGGTATGCTACTTTTTTTTCACGGTGATTGTATTTATTGTCAACAATTGATGTTAGTTTTTTATAAAAACTTTTTGGATCATTGTAATGGTTATGCCACATAGAGTAATAACGAGTTTATGGATTATTTGATTGATCAATGATGATGTTGATGATTGGAATTTTGCTGATTTTAGACCTGCTCATTGTTTTAGAGCATTTGTTTCGCCGTATGAATCGGGTTTTCATAGCACACGGTCATGCTAACAAGTTACGTTCGAATGTTCTTTGTTCAGGAACAAAAGGCCTCACATGTGTTCAATGACTTTTGCTTGGTCTATTAAGTAAGTATTATTTACTTCATCTCCCCTGCTCCTTGCTCCTGTTAGTTGCTTGCAAGGGTCTCACTTAGCTTTTAGTATACTGTGGCTGCCTTACCCTGTTTCCATTTGATAAATCTTTGTATGAAATTTTTTCTTGATTTATTTCAGGGCATGGGACAAACCACGCTTATGAGATCCCCACAAGTCAACATATCCCTCATTTTCTGGGACTTGTCCTCTTATTATATATGGTTAGATGACTAAAGCTTGAAAATTGATATTCCAAGTTGTTCATCAGGTTAGCTTTCTTAGTAGTATATTGCTTTCTTGTAAACCCATAATATCTGTGTTCTCATGCTTTAGTTGGAATTGTGTCAGGCTGATTTATTTTTTTTAACCTCAAATATCTCACATGTACATTTTCTATTGAAGGTAAAATGTCCAGAACCCTCTCAAATGTTTTAGATATCACTCCTCAGCTAAACAAAAGATGGACAAATATCATTCAAGTTTTGGAAAGTGGGCATGTTCAACGAAGCCAAAATGATGTCGCCTATAAGAGACTGATCTTCACGGATACTCAGGTACTGATTTTGTTATAGCTCCATTTATTGAGCCTTTATCTTATGCTCGTTTGTTTGTTACTTTTATATTTACATCATTATTGTTAAACTAGGGGACCAAGGTGGGTGCAGTTATGTATGACAGCGCCATCAAGCTTTTTCAAACTACTGACACAATATAAGAGATACTATATCTCGAATGCAATGGTCAGAAGAACTGATCCAGTATACCGTGTTAGCTCATACGCCTACTCTTGCCTTTTAAACACCAAAACCCTTGTCGAGGAACTGGTTGAGCCTATTCCGACTTCACTCCCTTGTGAATTCGATTTCACAAACTTTTGTGACCTGTACAAATACGCTGACTCGGAATCGCCACAAAGTAAATCCTCCAACTATCTTCCTAAAAAACTTTGTGTTCTTGGCTTGAGCAAACTATTGATTTTTTTCCAATTCAAAAACTAGATGTCAGAGGTATTGTTTTGCAATGCTTTCCAAGTGAAGAACAAGGATCACCAATGATCACAAAAAGGGATGTGGTCATTGTCAATGAAGAGTAAGATTACTAAAAAAATTATTTGTGTTGCTAATATTTCTATTCCTAACTTTCCAATCTTACTTTGAAGGAAAAAATTGTTGCTGTTGTCATTATGGAACCAGTTTGATGAGAGAGAAGGAAATACCCTTGCTGGAATGATTGGATCAGGAGTTATGATATTTGGCATGAGGCTCAAAGTTGCTACATTTGACTGTAAGTGACATTTACATCAAACATGAGATATATATCCAGTTGTGATTTCTTGAGTCAATAAACTATTCACAGGTACGATAAACTTTATTTAGGCCTATCAATGAGTACAAGAGGAAGTTCGGGCTTTATGATCAACCCACCTGTTGCTCGTGACTTACAAATGCATGAATGGTAAGTTGTTCAAAAGTACAATTAATATATATTTGTTTTTCCGCAATTAAAGTTAAGCTTGCCACTTTTATATAAACATATTTAAATGTTATAGGTACAATGAAAACAAAAAAGAGCTCCAACAATTGCTTGAAATGAAAAGTTACAAGAAAACTGACGTCTTACTCCCATATCCAAAAGACGAAGGTATCATTTCAATTGCTACAGCCGTCTTCTTGGAGGACTGTAAGTAATTTTGATGCTTTAGCCACGGTGTTTAAATATTTTGAATATATGCACAATTCCTACATATACTTGAATATACAATCTTACTTTGTCCAAAGTTAAAGGCGAGCTGGATAAAAGGGAAAACAAGCGTTCCTAGGCAAGACAGGGCCACATGGTTTACAACGTGCGCCAACTGTAAAAAATCCTTGGAAGCCGATCTTACTTGGATTGTAACTTGTCCATCATGTCACCAAGAATCTGAAGTAGAACCATTGTAAGCATCAGCTTAAACTTATAACATATTACAAATTTGAATATATAATCTATAGTTACTTGTTCTACCTAATTATATATTGTGAATATATTGCACAGATCTCGAATGACCATTCAAATTGATGATGGAACAGCAAGTTTGTCTGCAACTATATGCATACCTGATATTGAGAAAATTGTCCGTATACTGCAGTTGAGCTAAAAGATGCCGAAAAACACGTAACTCTTAAATTTTAACTTGATTTAGTATACACAATGAAGATAAATGAAAAAACAAGTGTAGTGCACCTAGACAAATGGCATGATCATTACAATTAACAACTGTGATAACCCTTCTTGTACTTAAATACGTATATCTATTAACATCCTCTTAACTTTTTGGGTGATGTCACATTTAGTTGCTAACAAATATTACCACCATTGCATTTAGTCAATCACTTACTTATGCATGCTTATGGTTGCAGCGTATTGATCTTCATGACGATATTGTCGCGGCAGTTCAGAAACATACAATTGTTGCATTTATTCGTTCCTATGAGTCAACCTTTCGTGGGCAGACTGAAATGAAAGTTAGTGTCGTCAAAGCTTACACATTAGATGAACAGCTTTCTCCGCCCAATCTCATCATGCATCAACCGGAAAAGCAAGTCTCCGGAACCGCTTCAAATGTTGCTAATCCATCCACCATCAGCCTTCCAGCAAACCAACCAGCTGAAACAACTGAATCTGAATCTGTTGTAAAACCGGCTGCTAACAAGGGGAAAGAACTATTCAGCCCCACTACTAAAGTCATCCTGGAAGAAATCAGCTCAAAAATTGGTTCAAAGACTGTGAAAAGATCACTACCATTTTCTAACAAAGATCCCGACGGTCAAACAGCTAAGCACATTCTTGCTATAAAGAAAGAGGTAGGAGATCAGGACATGAAAGGAAGTCCAACTAAAAAAACAAAATACTCAAAATCCTCAAAAGACCCATGAATGTATTATGTAGATGTTCGTTTTGCATTTTGCAGTCAGGTCATGGGATTTGACTTCACTAGCCAACTCATCGTCATTTACTTTTGTTCACTAATGTAATGAATGATGCTTTTATCATGTGGCTTTTGTAACAACATTTTCCTTGTGCTCGTTAGTTTTTACAACTGATGAGAGCAGTGAAAATGTTGCTAGAATGTTGGTGTACTGTTATGCTATATCGCTGAATGATATGTATGTTTTATTAAAGTTGTGTTCCATATTGTCAAACTGAATGATGCACCGAATGAAGATAATTTGCTTTGTTTTTGTTTAGCCTCATAGAACACATAACAAATGTGGGCTAATCTTTTCACTCTAAAACATAAATACAAGCACACAGGGCCGTGCGTAGCACGGCAAAGAAGATTACCTAGTATTCTTATTATCGGCATCGCTACTCGTTTATTCTCACCTAAAAATTCCCCACTTCTGTCCTCCCTTCCCCCACCTCCACCTCCTCCTGTCTCCTTTTCACCGCCACCACCTCCTCCGACATCTTTTCCTCCGCTACCTGGAGTCTCACTTCCTCCACCTCCTGGAGTCTCACATCCCCCACCTCCTCCTCCATTTTAATTTATGAAAGAAAGAACCCCTGAATGGAACAACTTTTGACATCTCAAGTTTAATTTATGAGTTTTTTTGGCAGATTGATAAAATTGGATGGAACTGGCGTAACCAATATGACTACAGTCTACAGGGTATGAGTATTTGATTAATTATTAGGTTCAATTATTTAACTGAATCTGCTATTTTAATCAATTTTTCGTTAATTGAAATCTACTTAACAATACAATTGAAATTCATGAATTCAAAGACAATGAATATAGTCGGCTTATGGCTTATTTGGTTTTCGGCTTATGTTTGATAAGCTCAGTTTTTGTTGTTTATTTGGTGAATCATGGTGGGTCGGTGCATATTCTTGGCAATCAGGTGAATTGCATCATTTCTTGGGTCATGTGTTGATTTGATGAGTTTTTTTAGATCTCTAGTGTTGTGAAATTTAGCTTAGGATTGTTTAAGCTTATATGTGGCTTACGAGCTTATTTGTTTTTCGGCTTATATTTCATAAGCCCCAATTTTCCGGCTTATTTTGAGACTTGCGGGGGCTTATATTATAAGGGGTGTTTGGATTAGCTTATTTAGCCGGCTTATGGGCTTATTTGATTTTGGAAAAAAGCCGATAACCTCACTTTTTATAGCTTATTAACTTTAGCTTATTGGCTTAAGCCAATAAGGTGAAGTTGATAAGGGCATAAGCTTCAACAAGTGAGCTTATCGGCTTTTTTCCAAAATCAAATAAGCCCATAAGCCGGCTAAATAAGCTGATCCAAACACTCCAAAATCATAATATTAGCCCCCACAAGTTTCAAAATAAGCCGGAAAATTGGGGCTTATGAAATATAAGCTGAAAAACAAATAAGCTCGTCTCTTTTTTTGATCCCTTTCCCTCGGTTATCCTGTAACACTAAAAGCCGCCTCATTTTTGAAGTTAAGGTTTAAAAGTAGTCTTATAAATGCTAGAAAAATAAAAGGATTGTGAATTCATTGCTAAAATATATTGCTATACAAATAAGTGAATAACGATAGATAGAAGTTCTGTAGATCACTGTAAAGCAAAAGAGTTCAGTTTGGTGATTGTGGTATCTAGCCAGTTAATACATGAGATTGAGATGTAAAACCTAGATTCATTGCTGACGTTTTTCGTCTACATGGTTGTTTCTTTAAGTTTTCAAAATGAATGTTACCGCTAAGAATGTTAAAGTATTTGTCATGAAGGAAACTTAACTCGTAAGTATCTTACCTCTCAAGGATACTCAGATAGTATTCTTAACTATCTGAGAAAGTTGTTGAGAAAGATGTTTTTTTCTGCATGCTGTCGATTGTGGACTCAATAAGCCTAAAAGCACCTATATTAATCTGAATATGTAAGTTGGTTTTATAAAGATGCTTTTCGATTGAGATAGTGGACTACTGGACTAATACAATCCAAGCCACTCTATGCTAACTAAAAACTGTTGGGTCTGTCTTACAAAGAAAAAGGTTACTGTCATACCAAATTGTTTTCTGCGAAATCTATGTTAGTGGCTAGTGTTGGGCATACATTATAACCGCATAGTCCATTTGAGACATGTCAGTTGGGAGCAACGGTTGTATTAATTATTTAATTGATGTATAATCTTGTACATGTGGGATCCTGAATATCAAGTATTTCTGTGTTTATACAGGACACTGTCTTGGAGCTTGAATTTCAAGGTGTCAAAAAGCAATTTACCATGCTTCAGTTTTATATTTTTCTTTTTCAAACATGATGATCAAGTATATTTGACTTTCTAATAGTAATTATACATGTGATTTCTTATTTTATTTTATTTCTAAACGTTGTGGATGGGGATGCTTTTACCCGTTGGGAGGTATGTTATGGTCCTAAAATAGGCAGTATAAGACATGACACAACATAATCATAATTAGTTTTTTCATAACACTAAACTTGTTATGTTGGATGACTGAGATATCTGTAAATATTTTGAGATTGTTGGTTGTCTTTCAAAAAAACAAGAATTTATCTGATTGTCAAAACTTAAAAAATATCTAGATGAATAGATTTTGTTAAAACTCGCTTTAAATGACCTCTAAGTCTCTAACACAATTGATGTATTTGTTATTAAAAGGACAAACGTAGAAGTCTCTGTTAGCTCTTCTTTTTAAAAGAATATGTTGTTTACGGTCTTAAAGCCTACTTCAAATGTGGTGTATTTGTTATTAAAAGGACAAACGTAGAAAGCACAGAAAAAGCTTCTATTGCTTACAGGGTATGGCTTCAATGGATTTATAATATAATATTTATGATGTATTTGTTATAGGTCACAATTTCAGCTGCCTGAAGTACCTCAAAAACCCAAAAAGATAGTGGTAGACAACTTAACTGGTAGCTTTGAAGCAGGTAACTTTATTATGATGTTCTTTCTTATATTTTTTTGTCATTAGCAAAATAACTTGATTAGATATTGAAAATTTTCCTGCTTGATGTCTTGCAGTTGAAGAGGCACTTAATACTCTGCTATCTAAAGGGGAATAAGCAAGCGAAGAGTAAGTGGCACATCATGTATTAGTAATACTTGTTGGCCCTAGTATTTTTACTTGTTTACATGACACAATTAGTTTTATACATAATCTGACGCCACTACAAACTATTGTTTTTTCTTAATTCTTTCTACTTTCATGCATTTTGGGTATGTTTTGATATCTCTCCAGCAAACATTCTCATTATCTATTTGCAGGAGTGAAAACACTTGCACCGCCCTAACTGTCTTCTAAATGACCTTTTTGTTTCTGTTTAAATTGTACACCACCCTAACTGTTTTTTTAAATGACCTTTTTGTTTCTTTTTAAATGCTTTCTTTGCTTTCGGTATAATTGGCATAGGATTATGCATTTTCTGCCTCCTGCTTTTCCAGTTTTTTCTTAATACACATATTTTAAATCACTAAAGGTTAGTTTTCCAAAAAAATAGGCTCCACTCCTTATTTTTCTCAACTGTAATTTTGTTATTTTTGAAGTTCTATTTCATTAATCTTCTTTTTTTCTTTTTTTTTATTATTAATTTTTTTTTTTTTATTTTTATTTTTATTTTATTTTACATTTGAACTCACCCTGTATGTAATCTGCATGCTATGGGAGACTTATAAACGACTTTGCTTCTTCTAAGCTATTTTTCTATCGTACCCAGTTGACCCGTTATTATCAGTATATAATACAAATGGACTCTGTATCTATGGCTCGACCTAGTTTTCTCGGGTCGCTTATGTTGCTTTATAGCTATAGCAGTACTGGGGAATCTAGAATTCGAGCGAGACTGACCACAAATCGTTTGGAGCCTGCCTGAGTAGCAGAAGTCTCCTGAAAACAACAGTACATTTCTAACAAGGGAAAGAACTGTGATTTTATGAACTCAATCTTAATAACCTTACATATTTTTGTATGTATATTAATGTGACTTTATCTGATTTGCTTGTACTTTTTTATTTTTTTTCCTGAAAGGATGCTTCTAAGGGCTATCTGACGCTTCTTTGTCTAACTGCTAATGGCGGCAACGGGGAAGGAATTCAAAGGTTTTTTTTAGATATTTTTACCCTGTTAAATACTACGTAATATATTTTGCAAAAAAATAAATTAATCACTGAAGCTACTAACGTAACTGTTTCAGCAATCGTGACCTTTCCATGATCCTGGATGCGCTCCTGAGAACAAAGTCCAAAACAGTTTTACTTGACATAATCAACAAGAATCGTAAATTTTTATTGCTGCCTCCGAAAACCTAATGATTTTTCATTTTTTCCTGCTGTTAATGTTTCTTCTTTATATATATATTTTTATTTTACAGGTTTACAGATGTTACACATCCTATTGAGCTAGTAGCTGTAAAGAGGTCGGGCATGTCGCTTTCTTTGGCCCCCGATGTCTTGTTATTTAACATGATTGGGGTCCCAATTAAAGAGATTTATCTTTTCCTTTGTGTATGCTTTTTATGTTTTAAATGCATTCATCTTCATTTTCATGACCTAAGATTTTGATTAATAGGTCAGGCGTATGTTTGAAAAATCGTTTACATCCTTGTGGAACAAAATTGTGAGCGGTTTGCTTCTCTATATGGTTTTCGTCACTGTAAGTGATTTCCAGTTACCACAATGCAACATCTTATGTGTCATTATCTACCTTTATATTTGTCTTTTAGTATTATGAAACAATCAGAAATAGTTTCTACTTCTGTTTTGCCTAGCTTATTCACAGGTGACTGTGTGGATTTGCATGCCACTCCTGGAATAAGAAGTACTTTTGCTTCTTTTGTATCCAAAACTCACCATATGTCCGATTAGGTGACTTTGTATTCTAGATTGCAACAACCAGTATAAACAAGATAGGAGTGAACTGACATGGCAGATCATAGATTTGTATCATAGTTTTTTAAAGGAAAAACTATCACAAAAACTAAAAGTAGCAGGTTGGGCGTGTCGGATAAGGGGTCAAAACTGTCAGATTGAATTCCAAGTGATATCCAGTAACCACCTAGTGGTATACTCGTCACGTGTATTCTAGATTGCAACAACCAAGATCAAGATAGGAGTTTAACTATGGGTCAAACGACCCATAAATATATATATCTTCTTTTCCAAATTCTTTATATTCAACTAATGTGTGCACTAAAAATAGATTTTAGCTGACTATCAACCCATTTCCTCTTAGTTGTTTTTATCTGACCCATTTGAGATGAACAACTACTAATAACTTGCACCATGTTTTTAAACTGATAAATCAACCATTTATGTGTATTAAGACCGTTTTAAGGTTATATGAGTGTAACTCAAATGATTCGTTTTCCAGGGAATATCGAGAATGTGCCACTTGTTCTAATCGCAGCTTTATGTCGGGATAAATCAAACCCTTTTGGAGATACTGATAAATGCACTCAAGATGGGAATGCATACATCTCTTTCGGGTAGTGGGTAAAATTTATTTTTTAGATTTATTTTGCATTGTCAAGTAAGTGTAGATTCTTATTACTACATCTCGTAATCTTATGATAATAGTGTTGTGTATACTTTGGTTGAAGATACTGAATTTTGTACTGTTAATAACATGTTTAAAATGACACTCTTTCAGGTAGGAGCAATAGTTCTCTACACTTACGTATTTTGGATGCTTGCACCTCCACCTGGAGGTTTTGACAATGTCGATAGCAGTCTTCCCGTAAAAGCTGCTCCAAAAAGTAATGGTAGCCCCCCTGAAGAAGTTTCTTTGCTCACACGCGAGCCTGAACCTACAAATGAAGATACCCCTAAAGACGGAAAGTGCATGCAATTCTAGATTATTTGTACTTAATTATTCTATATGGAAGTGCAGCAATTCTAAATTATGGTTGTAGAATATATATATATATGAGATTTTTCTATACATTTTTACAAATCAATTTTATAACATGACAGATTTTACATTGTGGATATATACAATTCAAACTGGGCAACATTTTACGCCCTGTTATTTTTTTCATGCAAATTTATACCGTAAGTATATTTGTGTGTAGATTTTGTATATGATAAGTTTTAAGTATTTAAATTTGTGTATTATATGAAGTAAATTATTAGTGAATAAAAATAATATGATGATGTGGAAATTCAATAAACTAGACTAGTTTCAATGCGTTGTGAGTGTTTTGTACAAAAGATTAATGCGTTGACGTGGTGACGTGGCACTGTATTACACTCAAAAGAGTGTAATGCATTGGATAATCTTACATAAGTTGTAACTTGTACGTAATAGAGCCCGTTTTTAAAATCGGACTCTATTTGCTTTTCAAATAGAGTCCATCCCCCTTTGCCCTCTCTCTAAAACCGGGATCTATGCCCTTTTCAACAGGGCTCTGTCTCTTTTGTAGTAGTGTTGTTATTTATAAAGTGTGTTGAGGTTTCAATTTATAATGAAAACGCCAAACATAGTCTGTAAATAACCTATACATATACATTGTTTAATGCTCTTTCTATAGTTTTAAGAAGTTATTTGAGATGAGCCACATAACAGTAGGTCTAGTGATTAGAATTATATAACTTTTGGTTTTGTGTTTTCTTGCAGTCCACACTCTATTCATAGAGCCCATGCGGGTGAAAGCGAGATGGAGAGCAATTGGAAGGGAGAGCAAAGCATTTGCTCTTCATGTTCTTTGTCTTGTAGCGAGGAGGAGAGAAATTGAAAGGTTGCCCAATTATTCAGATAAAAGGTTGCTCAATTGTTCAAATAAAAGGTTGCCCAATTGTTCATATCAAAAAACTTGCCCAATTGTTCAGACAAAAAGTTGCCAAGTTATTCAGATAAAAGGTTGTCCAATTGTTCAGATAAAAGGTTGCCCAATTATTCAGATAAAAGTGGCCATCTCATGTTTATTACTGTATAAGAAAAGCCAATGTTATTTATCACTCTTCACTTGTATTAAAAAATTAAGTAAAAACATTGGAACTTCTTCTTTTTTGGGCAACTTATGTTTGGGCAACTTTTTCTTTTTGAGCAACTTCTTATTATGGCACTTAGGCTTATACAATACCATTCAAATTTTATCAGATGTAGGATGTCTAGAGGTGGCAAATGGGTGGATTGGTGGTTTGAATAGCGAGTCAAAAGTGGTAGTTTTTGTTGGTGCGAGTACTTTTGTCCAATTTTTGAGATAATTGATTATTTTTTTTTGGCATTTTTTTCTTTATACAGGAGATAGTTATATGTTGTGTAACATGGTTATCGCCCTATTTCTCTGAATATATAGAAATTATATTGTAAAGTAATGTATATGTGTACATTATGTTTCAAAATATCAGATTTGGAGCTATGTTGTTGGCTTTTTTCTTTACATTGTCAAAGCTTACTAAAAAGGGGGAGGATAGAAAGCGAGCTATTGATGCTGAATTTAAAGCAGGAGGTCAACGAAATTGGTACGGACTCTCTGTTCTATTCTAGTTTTAGTTAAGCTTTGCCTAGCCGATGATATGCTTGTAAATTCCTCATAAATATAACTATGAAACGACTACCTTAGCTTGTATAGAGTCCAGTCCTGATTTAAGGAATGCATGTATTTAGGAAGTGCACTGCAATTTTACTGATGCTTACAAATGACCATGGCTCTACTGAATTATAGGAGACCATGGATTCCAGAATTTATATACAAATCAATAAAGTTATTTTAGATATTTTTATCAGTTCTTACAAAGACCTGATCCATGACATTCTATGAACTTCTGTAAAGTTCAGGATTCAGTAAACATTTCCTAGGTTACTTCACTTTTTTTTCTTCTTGGTCATTTCAAAATGATTGGCATAGGTTAATCAAACCGCGTGTTACTTTTTTTATACTCTTTGTTATCATTCAGGATACAAGTTTTTTCAACTAGTGGAATAATCCAGTTGATAACAAGAAGTCTCACTTTACTGGCTGGGAGTTCTACTTTCTACAATCGAGCATAAGCC